>PVKS010007745.1:0-71499 GCA_004027875.1 Aplodontia rufa | reverse complement strand
AAGATTATAACTAGTTATAATTATATATTATAATTATAGCCACTTTCCAAAAAGCAAATGAAAAAGACTTAATTTACTCTTTGATGATACACAGTTCATACAAGCAAGAGTAAAGAAAATTGGAATTAAGCATGATATTCTGGGCAAACACAAAGGAAACTGAGCATTTTGATCTCTGGTAAATAAGATACTTTGCACCTAATTTTGAATTTGTCATCCAGTAGAACATTTCAATTCATTAAAGACTGAGCTTTGTTAACTTGCAGAAAGGTATAATGAAATTTGACTATAACAAATAATAACAAATGTGATGAATAGTCATTCTACTGTTTTTATTTTCCCATTTTTCTGATGAGTCAATTTGCTTAGAAAAAATTGAAACAAACAAATTTCACTTTAGATAATCTTCTGTCTTCTAAAAAGAATCCTTAATCTGTTGTAAAGCATAGTCAATGCTCATGTTACAAAGATCAGATAGCTTGTAATTTGGATGACTTGTTCTACCTATGTCTATAAATAGCTGTATTAGTTTTAAAAGAGCTGACCAGTTTCTAAAGTCACTGAACAATTAAATCAAATTATTTCAATCCGTTAATGTTGTGGTACAATGGAAAGAAAATGGTATTGTTAATAAGTAATCTTAGATTAGAATTCAGACTCTGATCCCTGCTGATGGTTTAACACTGGCCAAATTACTTAAACTCTCTGAATTACAGTTAAATCATATATACAAAGGGAATTATCATATTTATCCGCTATTTTGGGAGGACAAAACAAAATAAAATATATGAGAAAGGCATAAAACAATGCTATGGATTTATTAGATACTATGCAGATGTTAATTCCTTTGCCCTTTTTTTTATCCTAGTCCCGTTCTCTACTCCTCTCCTGCCATATTTGTGAGCATTTATGCACAAATACTTACAGCATTAATTTGATTACTTCCACTTATTTAATTTACTGGGTAAGTTAAAGTGATCAAATTGGCTCTGAATGGGAACAAACTCAGTAGTTTCCTTTGTGTGGACATTAATTAGTTGAACTAATACCGCATTCATTTAATATTTTTATTGTAGCAATCATTTCATGATAGCAAATGCAATTAATATGATAAAATGCATTGTTAATTTATACCCTCCCATAAGTCCCCACTCTTGAAAGAACTTTTATCAATTTAATTGAGAAACTATACTTCTGAAAGCAGAATATAACTTAGAATGGTTTAGGTTTTTCTAAAATAACAAAAAAATTCCAATTCACAGTGGCTTCAAACAATAAATTTTATTTTTTTCCTCATACTATGTGCTACATAGTAAGTTAAGTAGAGTTCTGCCAAAATTCATATCCATCTGAAGTCACACATGACCCTTTTTGAAAATACGTTCTTTACAGTTGAAATCAAGAATTAGATGATATCACACTGGATTAATTTAAGCACTAATTCCAGTGAGAGTACCCTTATGAGAGACAGAAAAGTATATGAAGAAGTATATGTAGGACACGATGTGATGGCAGACTGTGTTAGTCTGCTTTTCCTTACTGTGACATAGTACCTGAGGAAAGCTAAAGAAATAAAAATGTATTTTCGCTCATGGTTTTAGAGATTTCAGTCCATGGTTGTCTGCTTCCATTGATTTGGGCCTAGAGGGAGGCAAATATCATGACCGTATGAGCCTGTAGCAGAGGATGCAGCTCACTTAATCACAGCTGGAAAGTGGGGGTGGGGTTCGTCCCAAGCCATGTACCTCCTGTCACTTCCCAAGAGCACTCCCTGTGAACAGTGCAGCATTGGGGTCCAAGTCTTCAACACAGGAGCCTTTGGGGAACTCTCCAGATCCAAAGCAAAGCAGCAGAGCAGACATTTCAGTAATGTATCTCTAAACTATGGAATTCCAGGAACCACCTGACCTGAAGGGGCAAGGCTGAATTCTCCCCTGGAAAATTGAGAAAGAGTATGGCCCTGTTGTATCTTTATATTGGACTTGACAACTGTTTCAGAATATTTTCTGCTGTTTAAGAAGTGCAGCTTATGTGTTAATAGCAGCCCTAATAAATGAATAGATGCTACACAATCTTCACTCTAAGAGAGTGAAGAGCCTCTGCTGTGTGCAACATCACTGTCCCCATGACTATACATAGAAGAGAATCTGGGGAACATTTTTAAAAGCACAATAAGTTCTTAGAAGATTCTACCTAGAAGGAATGTCTATATGTACCTGATACTCACTCTTCAATGTCTGAATCAATTTATATGTTTATCTCTAATTTAAAGGAAAGAGGAAATAAAATCCCTCTCTGTGTTGTAAGGAAGATACCAGAATGTTGATGAGTATCCCTCATGAATATACACAGGTTTACAAAAATTCTTTGCAAGGTTTTACTTTCATAGTTTGAAAAACCTTATTGTAAATTCTTATAATCCAAAAGTTCCCCTGGTGTTCTGAATAGCAGCAAATACAGGCAAAATAAAAAGATGTGAGCAATGAAAGGCTATAATAAGTCTTGTTGTTTCCTGTCTACTTTCAGGGAAGTGGAAAGTTTAGTATTTCAATAATAAAAATGTGCTTTTTATATTAATATAAAACCTTATGTAGTATAATAAAACAATGTGTCAAAAACTCAGATTTCCTGTTACCCAATTATAGCCAACATCATTTTTTGCAAAGAACATTTCAGGCCTTGTTTTGGTCATAATGGTGATGAGATGACTGTGACTTAAAAAGTCATTATGAATATTCCTGTGGTTGAATTTTGCTTTGAGCAAGATATTGTTCATCTCTGGCATCAGCCATGCATACCTTATGGCTGAGACAGTGTCCTGAGATTCTGAGTGTCTCTAATAGGTCATTTCTGCTTCTGTTTATGCTCATTTAAATTGCTCCAGTAGACTAAGGAAGCTGTAGCTAATGGTACATTATGTTCTCTGTGTCATAAAAGTAGAAAGTTAATAAACATTTGTAATAAAAATCTTTTGTGTCTTAATTTTTCTCTTATGTCCAGATTAATTTTATGTATATCACTTTCCTTCATTAAGATGACTTTTATCCCCTTTATGCATTTACTCAAAAAAATTGTTGTAAATTTAAATTTGTTGATTAATTTCATTATTTTTTATTGACATGAGTTTCAGGATTCATATTATTTAGAAAAATATTTTGAAGTTATGGATGTGATTCCATTTAGTCTTGGCCTAAAGCACTGTCAGTATTATTTTACAGTTATAGTTACAGTGATTGATATCTGATTTTTCTCTTGACCTAATAGCTTTGTGAAAACAATATTTCTAAATTTTTACTCTTGGTACCCTTATTTAATTTTAGTTTTATTGACTGTAGTTAATACAATATTTGTGATACTTATTTTGAGTTTTTTCATTTAAGACTTTTCTTCAGTTTGAAAGATGTTCACAATTTTTCAAACATTCTTTGAACTATTGAAAATAAATAATATTTCATTATAGCATAGAACTTGAAGCTTCCTCATTCCATCAGACTATTTTGGTTTTCATTTTTACCTTTTTTTATAGTTTTTATCTGAATACGTTATTTATTACCATACATTTGCAATTCATTTATCATGTGCAAGATACTTTTCCAGGTACTTCTCAAAAAAAGTCATTAAATAGATATTATCATAAAATGCATTTTATAAATGAGAAAATTGAAATATAGTTTAATTTGCCAAAATCTGGACAGACAGAAACCTGAATTTAGATTGTGCCCATTAAACGCTGTAATTTGTTCTCTCAAATATATTATTATAGCATGTATTTTTCACTATTAAAATATGGCATTCTTTACACTACTATTTGTCATTAGATAAACTATATGTTAGCTCTACTGTTATTTCTTTTCCTCCTACTTACTTCATACATTTTAATCTAATGTTATCTAGATAAACTTTCTATATTATTTTATTTTCACCCAATCTGATTTTTTAGGTTTTGCAAGTGAAGGACTTGGTTTGTTTTGTTCACTGCTGTAAGCTGGGAATGCATATCATTGCTTAGTCTTCAGTAGGACAAATATCTGTCAGTCTGTCTGTCTGTATTTTTGTATATAAAAATACATAATTGGATACAAACAAATTCTAATGAAAATCGCGTGCTTGATTTTATTTATTTAATGATGCTCTAAAGTATGTTTTATTATTTTTCCGTTATGCCATTTGTTGACTTTAATCCCATTTTTAAGGTTTCGTACCCTCTCCATCCTTGTTTTAAGTAAATTAGAAAGCATGCAGTTTACCTTGTTTGGGTTTGTTGTAAACTTTATGATATGAATGGCATCTCATTCCATTAATACTATTTGTACCATATGACATTTGAAAATCAGCATAAGTAAACTTTCTTGACTCTTCTTGCTCACCATCTCTCATTTTCTTTGTGGTTGGTAATATAATTATTTGGCCTTCAGACTCACTGAAAATACAAGTATGCATGACCACAGCTGGTTCATCATGATTTCATCTCCATTAAAAAGTTGTCTACCATTTTCTGAAATTGTCACTCAGTTGAGCATTATTTATCAGTTATTATAATTGTTATTTAAAAGAATGGTTTTCCTTGGAGTTGGAGTAGTAGGTTTGGTCATATTTCATTTGTTTCATAATTATTTATTGTATTTATTTATTTTTCTTCACCTCAAAAGGCTCTATAAAGGGGAATGATGTAAAAATTTTACCTACTCTATCATATTATGTGCAAGCCCCTTTACCTATTGAATTATCATTTGGTTTGTAAAGAAGATAATGAATATGTAATATATAAAAACCATAATATAATTATAACATTTATATCACATTTTAGTGTTTAATAATAACTTTAAAATTAAATATTAGGTGCTTATGTTGCCATGTAGCAAATCAACTATTTTTTTATTTTAATTTTTTAAATTTTTGAACAACCATACAAGTTTATAACAAAATAATATAAAACATGTATAGATTCTGGATATTACAATTACCCCCAGGAGTGCCCCCCCAATTACCCACCCTTATCCCTCCCTTCCCCTTCCCACAATATCTCTAAAAAAGGATTATGTTGTATAGCATTACATCTTATTTGGATTTAACACATGATAATAGACCAACTTTCTCACTGGCCAGGGTCTAGTCCAACCTCCACAGATGAGTGGAGACATTCGACCACTAGTTCTCTGTGTTAAGCTGATTTTACTAAGCATAATTTCTTCCATAGCCATCCATTTACCTTCAAAGGCTGCAATGTCATTGTTTCTAATTGCTGTGTAAAATTCCATGGTATAAATGTACCACAGTTTTTGGATCCATTCATCCAGTGAGGGACATCTGGGTTGTTTCCGTAGTCTAGCAATAGTAAATTGAGCTGCTATGGAACATAGATATTTCTGTGTCACTATAATGTGCTGAAACATCAAGAAGTGGCAGAGCTTTAAAAAGTGGAACGAATTCATAATTCATCAGGTTGCTGTTTCAACAGCTAGCCCTTTGCTGACATTCTGAATGCGTATATGGTAAGGACCTAATTATGCCTCAGAGTATAAAAAGAGGCAGTACAGAAAGATATTTACATTAAGATGTTTATGTATCTTTTTCCTGTTCCCTATCCTACCTTGACTTTAAATGACTCATGAATTGATCTTTAATTATTGATTTTTGAACATCTGTTTAGAATATGAAAGTTAAAACCCTATTACTTTCCTTTCGACCCACAATAGCAAATTAAATTTTAATTTCCCTCTTTGTTTCTTTTAGTCTGTAATAGGATGATAACTAATAGTGGCTCTTGAGAGTATTTACTAGACTACTGACGTTGATGGACCAGGTACATGTGGGAAATAGGCATAATGAAGGACAGATGGTGCAATCATTGAGCTGGTTCTCAATTTCTGGGAATTTCTAAAATCTTGTATTGTTGTTAGTTTTTTCCATGTTTAATCCATTTACTGATACATATCCATCCTATTCTCACTGAGTATAGATACCTAAGAAACATTAGTGTTACAATATTGCCCTTTACAAAAGACTGGTAGATGGGAAAAAAATGCAGAAAGCAAGTTTTTCCCTCAGTTTGTTTCTTAAGCTTTTTCTTTAAATTCATTTTTTATTAGTTCAAAAAAGAGACATACATTTAGGAGGGAGTCATTGTCATACAATCAGGAACAAATGTATAATGACAGAGCAAGCTGAGGCTGATGCTATTCCATGGTTTCCCCCCTTGGGTTCCCGATGGTTCCATGTTTCCCACTATTTAACACCCATGTTAATTGGGCTTCTCATGGAAGTCGAAGGTTCCCCACTGGGTTGAATCCCCCATACTCCCTCCCTCTACCCTCCTTGATATCCTTCCTATCCCCTCCCACTCCCTCCCTACCACCCTCCCTTCGTCCCCCAGCATCATAGGCAAACTTCCCCCTGCTCATGTAAAAACTCATATATGTTGAGGATATTATTAGTTTGGCCATCTATCATACTGTTTCTGATTGTATTCTAGCTTCCATAAATGAGAGTAAACATTCGGCCCTTGAGTCTCTGAGTTTGGAATATTTCATTTAGCATAATTTTTTTCAACTCCATCCATTTGGCTGCAAATGCCATAATATTGTTTTCTCTGATAGCTGAGTAGTATTCCATTGTGTATATGTATCACAGTTTTTGAATCCACTAATCAAGTGAAGGGCACCTGGGCTGGTTCCATAATTTAGCTACAGTAAATTGAGCTGCTATAAACATTGATGAAGCTGTATCTATATAATATGCCAATTCTAGCTCTTTTGGGATAATACCCAGGAGTGGGATAGGAAGGTCATAAGGTGGTTCCATCCCCAATTTTTTGAGGAGTCTCCACACTGCTTTCCAGAGTGGCTAAGCCAGTTTGCAGTCCCACCAGCAATGTGACAATGTTCCTCTTTTCTCACAGCCCCTCCAGCATCTGTCATTGTTCATACTCTTCATTTTTGCCACTCTGACTATTGTGAGGTGGAATCTCAGTGAAGTTTTGATTTGCATTTCTCTTATTGCTAGTGATGTAGAGCATTTTCTCATATATTTATGGGCTTTTTGGACTTCCTCCATTGAGAAGTTTCTATTTAGTTCCATGGTCCATTTATTGATTGGATTGTTTGTGGTTTTGGTGTTTGATTTTTTTGAATTCTTTGTATATTCTGGATATTAACCCAAGTCTGAGATGTAGCAGGCAAAGGTTTTCTCCCATTGTCTAGGTTCTTTCTTGACTCTTGACTAAATCTTTAGTTGTGCAAAAGCTTTTTAGTTTAATTGCATCTCATTCATTTATTCTTGACTTTAGTGTTTGCACCATGGGTGTCTTGTTAAGGAAGGCAGAGTGGATCCCAATGTCATGAAATGTTGATCCTGCTTTTTCCTCAAGCAATTGTAAAATTACTGGTTTAATATCCAGATCCTTGAACCATTTTGATTTAATTTTTGTGCAGGGAGAGAGGTTGGGGTCCAATTTCAGTTGTCTACATATGGCTGTTCAGTTTGTCCAACACCATTTGTTGAGCAGGCTGCCACCCTTCTTCCACTCTATGCTTTTGCCCTTTTATCAAATATCAGATGGTTAAAGACATGGGAGTTCATTTCAGAATCTTCTATTTTCCATTGGTCTTCCATTCTGTTTTGATACCAATACCATGCTGTTTTTGTTACTATACCCTGTAGTATAATTTCAGGTCAGGAATTGTGATACCTCCTGTTTCCTCTTTCTTGCTGAGTATATTATTTTGGCTATTCTGGATTTTCTGTTATTCCATATGAACTTGATAATTGCTTTTTCTATATCTGTGAAGAATGTCATTGGTATCTTGGTGGATTAGCTTTCTTATACTCCAATAATAAGTCCACTGAAGAAGAAATCTGTAACTCTGCCCCATTCACAATCTTCTAAAAAAATACTTGGGCATCTAACAAAGGATATTAGGGATCTCTATAATGAAAAATTTCAAATATTGGAAAAAGAAATTGCAGATGTAGCATTAATCTAACAAAGGATATTAAGGACCTACATAATGAAAAAATTCAAACATTAAAAGAAGAAATTGCAGATGATCTGAGTAGATGGAAAAACAGTCCATGTTCTTGGTTATACAGAATCGATATATTTAAAATGGTCATTCTACCCAAAGCCCTATACAGATTTAATGCAATTCCCGTCAAGATACCAATGACATTCTTCACAGGTGTAGAAAAAGCAATTCTCAAATTTGTATGGAATAACATAAAATCCAGAATAGTCAAAACAATACTCAACAAGAAAGAGGAAACAGGAGGCATCACAATTTTTATTGTTATCTACAGTTATATACAAAGCAAGAAAACAAAAATGAAAATGAGCAAAAAAAAAAATAATAATAAAGAACTCCATATTGTTTCAGTCACGTATGACAAGTGAAAATAATGAGTATTATTTAGGGTAGCTTGTATATGGGGGTACATTTTCCTTCATAAATTTATAGTGCTTTTACAAATGTAGTAATAACAGTTTGCACTGTTAGGTATTTTGAGTTCTATTTCTTCCTCCCCCTCTCAAAATTAGTCTTTATTATCTAGTGCTAGTAATTCTTAAAAGTAGTCATTCAGACATCAGCATAATTCAAAAGTATTATTTTTGAAATACAGGTAAATTTTACTAGTAAAAGTTTGCAGAGTTATAATCACTGACCTTTGCTGGTATGATACAGAAGAGGAAAAAAATATTTTCTCAGATGCCTCACAGTAATTTTTTAAAACTTTCCCCACAGATTTTCCATTAAAATATTTTTGTATCTTCTTGATTATTACAGAAATCATGCATATGAGCATGTGATATTACATGCAAAATTATATAAGTAAATGAAATACATTTTGTTCATTTATTTTCTTGAAATGATGATTTTTTAATCAGGAATAGCTTTTGAATCAAAAATTTCTTGATAATCCTATTGAATTCATTCTCCAAAGACTCAGCACAAACAGAGTAATGCCAAGGTTTCCAAACAAGCCACAGGAATTCTGCATGATCTCTGGAACTCTGGAAGAAATTCAAGATAAGACAATTGTGGAGCATAAAAGTGGAGGAGAGAAAAACAGATAGTTGGAACCCCCTATTTACAGAAGATACAACTTTCATACAAACCATTCTGAGGCATTTTGAAAAAGGAAAATCAGTGGAGTTAAGACATGACTCTTAAATCCAGATAAGGTGGCAATTGTAGAGATGTAGTGGGAAGGGGGGAGGGATAAGGGTGGGTAATTGGGGGAAACTCTTGGGGGGGTAAATCTAATTTTCAGAACTTATATATATATATATTATATTATTTCATTAAAAGCTTGTTTGATTGTTCAACAAATAAATTTCCAAATAAAATTTAAAAAAAGACATGATTCTAACAGGTTCACAGCACAAATACCAACACAAAATCAATTACATTTTTATATACTGATAATGTACATGGAATGTGTTACTCAGCTTTCCATTATGGTAAAACAATACCTGAGATAATCAACTTCATTTTGGCTCATAGCTTCAACCCATAGTTGTTGGTTTCATCACTTTTGGTCCTGTGGTGAAGCCGTACCTGATGGAAGAAATCATAGGGTGGAGTGCACTGTTCACATTGTGATGATCAGGAAACAGAGAGAAGAGGGATTGGGGTTCAATATCCCCTTCAATGTTACGCCTCCAAGGACTACATTTTTCCAACTAGACTCTACCTTTTTGTTCCAACACCTAACAATAGCACCTAGCTGGAGATTAAGCCCATAGCACATAGTTTTTAGGGTGGCATTCAAGCTATAAGGCAGGAATAAAAAAACAAAACAAAACACAATGTCCCAATATAAAAAAAATATAACTGTTACAAAGAAAACAAAATGCTTGTATATTCATTGCTTCACAAATATGTATAAGGTCAGTATGCTGAAAATTAATATATATATATATTTTAATATATATATATATATATATTCTTATATTCTCAGGAAAGAAATTAAAGAAGACCAAAATAATTCAAGAGACATACCATATTTGTGGATAGCACTAGAAATACTGACCTGAAATGCTGCACAGTTATGATCTAATTATCAGAATGCTAACAACTGTTGGCCATTGCTTCAACTTCCCAAATGTGGAGTCTGACTGCTGCTACATCCTGGCATGTTAGACATTCACAGAGCTGGTGAGCAGTCACTGCAACAATGAGACAGTGGTTGCTACCACAACCACCATTTGATGCTTGCAGAGTTAAAGAGTGGGAAGCAACATCTCCTTAATTTTGTCTGTCATTAGCATGTGGAGTCAAAAGTATTGAAAAATGCACATTCCCAACTTACTTCTACCTTCCTAGTGTTTCCAAAGGGCATCCAATTGGCAGAAATATTTTTGTTGAACTGCAGAGTAAGTCTGGATTATGAGGAGAACAAAGATATTTCTGTTGTAGTAAAATTATGACTACATAGAAAATGGAAAATATGCATATTACTAAAATACTGTTCAGATGAAGAATAAAGGAGTAATATCTGGTTGGGTAAATTGTGTTTGAGTCTATTTTTGAGATTTAGGAATGGTGACAGGAAAGGGCATTTATTTTAGATCATTCACACCATAACTATAGAACCTTAGAAATTACTAAATTTTTCTGTCTTCTCTTCTGCATATTTAATATTCATATAATCATAATATTGGTTTTACAAATTACTGGAAGGTTCAAAGTAAAGACATTAAATATGTTGGCTTAATATTATCTCCTTCTTCCTATCAGTTTTATCCAGAATATAGCATTCATGTATAGGTGTGTAAATATAATACAAAGGTTAGTATCTCTTCATATACAAAAAAATTTGATTTTCTGTTTCATACTAATATCAGCAGGTTCAAATGCTTTTCAGTTTTATATTACATAGATAAAAATTTTCATCATAAATATGAACAATGACATTTAATAAAGTTTAATAAATTATGCTCTATGTTAAATATATTAGCATGGAGAATTTTGTTACCATTAAATAAATATTCTAATCTGGTTATAGGTTTCATATTTTATGAAATGTCTTTCTTGTGCTCAATGGGACAGGCGACAGTATCAAGCAAGTTCTTAATTACTTAACTAAATTTTTGCTAAGCTTTCACATTGAACTTATACTGAATCAAATTTCTTCAGTACTACAAAGTTCAAATTCATTGTTTTAATCGTAAAATCACAAGTGTTAAATCTCTTAATAAATTTCAAATTTAAATTTCAATGCTAATTGTCCAAATATTTAGTGTGTCACATTCTTTAAGTTTAATCTTGCAAGTAGTTTAATAACCAAAGAGTTTTCCTAAAATTATTGTAAGACACCTCTGTGAACCAAGACATCAGAGCCATCCTCTCTTCAAGCAGTATTTCTTCTTAGAACCTATGTGTCTTGGGAAATTATACTTTCATCAGATTTTTTAAATAACCTATTGTTAGTTTTGTAACTTAATTTTAGAGGATGTAATTCTGCACTGCTTCCAGTGGTCTTCCTTTCTCATTTTCCTTACCTATCTGATCAGATCTTGCTGACCTCTTTGTTGACTGATTGGATTCTGAATTGATCATCTAACTGTGCACAGGCACTCAGGTGAGAGATACAATATTGATTAAGGGAACTTTTGAATTTTCTGTTTGCCCCATCCACTAGCTGACTGTTGTATACCAATCTTCCATTAAAGGCAAGGTATTTTCTAAGATTTATGCTTATTATTCCTCATTATGTTCTTACTGTTTACACATGTACCACCAAAACTATCCAGTGCTTTTTACTGTTTTGAACTTTGTATGTCACTTCTGTATGGATTCATTTGTGATTTGCTTTTTCTTCCCATTCAGCATTATATTTTTGAACTGCATCCATGTCGATGCCTGTAGCTATAGCACATTTGTCTGTAAATGCCAAACTGTGTTTTGCCAGTAATGCTTCCATCACTGATGGGTGTGATTTGTTTGCTTCATATATTGCTGGCATTTTTATTGTTAAACTTCTATGTTTTTGGCAATTTAGAGACTGAAATATCACAAAGTGACTTGACTATTAATTTTCCTGATAATTAATAAAATTTAGTACATTGAAAATGTTTTCTGGCCACTTATATTTCTTCTTATATATATTTAAGATTTCGTATACTCTAAATACATGATGTTAATTATCATTGCTGACTTTCACTTTGTGTGTGTGTGTGTGTGTGTGTGTGTGCGCACGCACACGCACCAGGGATTAAACTGAGTGGTGCTTAAACACTGAGTCATATCCCCAGAACTTTTCTTTTTACTTTTTTTTCAATTTTGGGATAGGGTCTTGCTGAATTGGTTAGGGCCTCACTAAATTACTGAAACTGGCTTTGAAGTGAGATCCTCCTACCTCAGCCTCCCAAGCTGCTTGACTTTCACTTTTTAAGTTGTCTTTTAAATAGCTTTAAATTTCTTCCATTTTTTTTTAAAGAGAGGCATGTGGGAGGGAGAGAGAGAGAGAATGAGAGAGAGAGAGAGGATCAATTTTATTTTTTCATATGGCTTTTCATTGTTTTATTGGGCATGTGGTGCTGGGGTTTGAACACAAGTTCACGCACATGTCAGGCAAACACTGTAACCACTGAGCCACTCGCTCCAGCTTCCTTAAATTTCTTAATATTATTAAACTTGTAACTATTTTCCTCCTTCTTGTTTGTGTTTCTTATGTCATTTAAAAGCATTCCTAATACATTCAGGAAAAATAGTTCCCTTCTTTCTGTTCTAAATTTTTGGTTTTATATTTACATGTACATCAATGTCAGGTAGTCTAAGCCTGGAATTAATTTATGTGAATGGTGTCAAGTGAAAAAATAGCTTGATTTTCCCCCCATTGGTGAACAGTTTTCTAGTACTATTTATTGAAAAAGAAAAGAAAAGAATAAAACAACAACCTATATTTATTCCATAAATTCCCAATGCTGCCTCTTCAGATTTCAAATTTTCATATATGCTTAGTTTTCCTTCTGCTTCCCCTCTTTGTCCTTCTATATGCTATTTGTCTTTGTGCCTTTTTGTCTCTTAATTTTCTATAGATTTTGAAAGTGTATAGTTCCTCATGTTGTTATTATTTAACTTTTCATGGTCTTTAGCTTTTTATATATCAAGTTTAAATTAATGTGAGTTTGTCTCTGCTACTTCTATCCCATCGATCTTCCTATCTATTTTGGTTCTGTGCTATACTGTTTTTGTTATTATTGCTATGTAGTGTAATTTGAAGTCTGGTATTGTGATTCCTCCAGGTTCACTTTTCTCAGATTGCTTTGGCTATTCTGGGTCGGTTTTTTTTTTCATTTTTCTTTTCTTTTTTCTTTTTTAGGAGAGAAAGAGAGAGGGAGAGAGGGAGAGAGAGAAAGAAATAATCAGTTTTATTTATTTTTCCATCTGGCCTTTGTTTCTCCAACACTTAGCTATGTATATGGTACTGGAGTTCAAACCCAGGTCCTCTCCAACTGCTCAGCCATCATTCCAGCCCCTGAGTCTCTTAATTTTTCCAAATAAATTTCATGACTGCATTTTCTAATTCTGTGAAGGAGGTCATTGGAATTTTGATGGGTATTGCATTGAATTTGTTTAACACTTTAGGAAGATGCTATTTTGATAATATTAACTTTACCTATCCAAGAATATGGGAGGTCTTTCCATCTTCTAAGGTCTTATACAATTTCTTTCTTTAGTGTTCTATAGTTTGCATTGCAGAGGTCCTTCCTCTTTTGTTAGATTGATGTTCAAGTATTTTTTAAGCTATTGTGAATGGATTAATTTTCTTAATTTCTTTCTCAGTATGTTCATCATTGGAATAAAGGAATGCAATTCATTTGTGAATCTTGATTTCGTATCCTGCTGCTTTTGCTGGATTCCTTTATGAGTTCTAGAAGTCTTCTGGTGGAGTTTTAATTTTTTTTTTGTAATAACATCAAATCTATACGTTCCCTTGGAGATTAATTGAGAAATTTGTAATGCTATGCCTTATTCTCAATGGTCTCAAGATGTGTTCCTGTTTAATTAGATTAACTAATGGTTTTCAATAAATTTTCAGAGTTTCCTCTGACAATTTTTTTACAAGGTAATCTTTTATTAGATTTATTGATAGATGATATGTAGACAAACATATATGAAATGTAATTTATTTTTCTACAAATTTGCTCTTCTGATATTTATTTTCCCTCTGTATAAAAATGCAACCAATTTTGGCATATTGCTATTGTAATTAGCCATGTGACCAAGGTCTTTCATTAAATTTGATAATATATTCAATTGTTCTTTCTATATATCTAACTTTCTCTACTACTATAGCAATTAATCTGTGATTGGCTGATTGATCAATCTACAAACATATCTAACCTTGGAATCTTAACATCTTTATTGGCCTTTCTGGGCTAGCAAAGACTTCCCATGAAGTGTTGAATGACAGTGAGTATTTTCGCCTTGCTCCATCTTTTAAATGAAATGTCCAGTATTTGGTATTTTCTGAAAGCTGTTTTGAGCCTCCCTTTACAAGGTAAAATGCTATTTTTTTTAAAGAGAGAAAGACAGTGAGAGAGAGAGAGAGAATCATTTTTTATTGAGCTTTTCACATGACTTTCCTTGCTCTGACACTTAGGTGTACATGGGTGCTGGGGTATGAACCCATGTACTTGCACATGCTGGGCAAGCGCCATAACTGCTGAGCCACCTCTCCAGGCCCAAAATGCTAATTTTTGTTATATAATGTTTCATCTTTGCGTTTTTTCTTCTTCATGGATTATATAAATTCATTTCTAAATTCTACATGACTTCAGGCCTATGGTTATAAATTCAGAGGGTTGGGTGTGAAATTATATTATTATTCAATTGTTATTAATTATCTTCTATAACTAGAACTAAAATAGAAATAATTTACTCGTAGATTCACTTTGCTGATGGTCATTTTCTTATTTTTTTTCTAATTCATATGTTCATTGAGACTGTATTCCCTTTATGGATGTTTTTATGTGGTTCTCTGATTTAGCTCCACAATTTTGTGCATATCCACAGCTCCAAAACAAGCATTTTAGGCTATTGTTACCATCTCTAATTCTATTTTTCTGGTAGTACACTTTCCCATGCAGGGCCATCTTGGATAATCATTTGACTTCCACTCTGAGTTAAGTTCACATTGGGTGAAATTTTTGGCCTTTGGCGATTTTTAATATTTTCTTGATAGTTCAGTGGTGTGATGTATTTAAAATATTTTTATTATTTATTCAGCACTTAACTTTATTTGTTTTCATAAGCAAATTATCTTTGCATATTCATTAGTCAGTCTGCTGGAAGCAGAAGAAATCTCTTAGTACTTAACACCTGCTTTTCTTTTTATTCTTGTCCTATTGAGTAATTGAGGATTGATTCCTTTCTATGCCACCTATTAAGATTGTTTTTATTGCTAATTATACATTTAAAATCTCACATCCTCATACTATTCCTTGTCTACCATAGAAAAAATCATATTTTCCTTTTTAAGACTACTCATTGTCTGTACAGGTCATCTAATAATTAACCATATATATCTTTATGATATCTCATCTATTGTTTCCTTAAAATATAATTGCATTTCTATGCTCTTGTGATCAGTGAGGACAGTTAATCCAAATTATAATTATGCTTAAACTTTCTAAGTGCTAATGTAGTATTTTGTAAATCTTATACTTTAGTAGAATGTGAGGCATGATGTTTGAATGACAGTTTAACTTTTTACAAAGATATGTTTCCCCAAGTTCTTTATCATTTATTTTTCTTTCACTCTTTATTAACTTGTATTTCACATCCTTTTGCTAATGTTAAATGTATAAAGTCAATGGCATACAGGAAACATTTTTATATTATCCATCAACAATATGATCACTTATTTGTTTATGTAATAAAACTTTGACAAATTTCCACTTTTGTTCCCACTGTAATATCAACCTCATTTATTAATATTATAAGTGTAAACAATAAGGTGACTCTTAAACCCAAAAATAAGATTTAAGACTCAATGAGCTGACAACCATGAGTCCATTGGAGATCTTTATTGAAGAGGCAGCAGAAAAGCAAGAGAGCGAGCGAAGAGAAGGAGCAGCTGGTTTTTAAGCTGCCAGCAGGGGCAGGAGTTTTACATAAGGCTGATGCATCTCAGCTTTATTGGTTGGAACTAATTTTTTTATTTTGAAAAGGTGGCGGGTCAGTTCTTCAGTGGTTGTAGGAGTTGGCACAAGGAGAGCGTCATGGAGTGGGGGCCTGCCAAAAATCTCCCGGAAGAGAAGCACCTCCAGCGCCATCTTAACCAACATTCCTCCCTTTTTGTTTTTGGTTTTGGGGCACCATTATTGCTGTACGGGGGCGTTGAGTGGATGTGGGGAGAGAGGTTATGTTGGAGCATTGTTCTTTAGGTAAATTTCCTATTGAATGGTTTCCAGATGAGTTTAAAGCATAAGGGGGCTATCTGATAAAGAGGGATGCCCGAGAGCTTGGGGTTAATGTTGTCTTTGTTGGGAGAGGTGTCATTTAACTTCAGATCTGAACTATTTAACTGAATGGAGTTGCTATTAAGTTTGAGAAGCCAGCTCTCATACATAGCCAGCACCCTTGGGCCAGATTAGGGTTAGTAATATTTAAGAGGTAGTGGGTGGTGTTGAGAAGTGGGAATAAGATGGAGTCCTGTGGTAGGGGCTCCCATTTTATGGACTAAGAGGTTTTCACATAGGATGGAACATGTTGTGGAGTACTTGTGGGAGTTGAGTAAACACATATTGTTTTCATGCTTGGTCCTGTACTCCGCCGCCATCTGACATTCCCCTATGGGTCTGGTAGGTCCAGCAGTAAGTTTTGAAGGGTGTCCAGTTTGGGGGGCAAGAGACTGATCTAAATTTAGCGTTTGCTTTACCTGTCCAGTATCTAGTTGTTCCCCGTTTACAAAGGGTAGCATTGTTTGAATACATATGTGGAAGCTGTAAAGTGGCCCTTGGAATCTCCACAGCCTGGGAGGCAATCTGGAATTTTGGAAAGGTCCTGGGAGGGGGCCTGAGAGGTCGAATTGAAAAGACGTAGGAGCTCAAGTGGGAGCATAAATGAGAGAGACATTTTATCAGGAGGAAGGGTTTTCCTGTGTAACAGTAAGAGGAATGTTTAGGTGGGAAAAACAAAGTTTCAGAGGGTTATCTGGGAGTGCTTCGCACTTGAATTTGGAGGGTTGTTGTTGTTGTTGCTAGTTTTCTTCCAAGGGTGCAGGCGCTGGTTTTAACCTGGGGATATGAATCCAGGAGGTTAATTTTTCTCCCTTTTGTTTAAGTTTTGCTGCATTTGGTGTGCATAAGATAACTTGAAAGGGTCCTTTCCATTTTAGAGTTAGAGGAGTGTATTCCTTTGGAGAGGAACAGTAAGCCCAATCTCCATGGCTAAGGGGAAAGGAACTCTCTGAGTTTTGTGGATCTGGAAGTAATAGATTTTGTTGTTTCCATAGTTCAGACCGAATGAGGAAGAGTAAAGGAATGGCGTAGGAATCAAGGAGAGGCCATGGTGTGGATGAGATTCCCAGAGGGAGGATTGGTCTGCCATGCATTATTTCAAATGGAGAGAGCAGGGAGGAATTTTTGGTAATGCCCTTAGGCATTATCAAAGTAACACCTTACCAAGTAAGGCAATGGGTAAAAGCTTGGTCCAGTCTAGGTGAGTCTCTAGTTAGTTTTGTGAGAATATCCTTTAAGGTCGGATTGGTATGTTCAACCTTCCCAGATGCCTGAGGTTGCTAGGGGCAGTGGAAATGCCATGGGATGGATAAACCCTTTGCTAGGGTTTGGGTTATTTGAGAAGCGAATTCGGGGTCATTGTCAGACTGGATAGTGGAAGGGTGTCAGACTGGATCGTGGAAGGGATTCTGAATCTGGAAATTATTTCAGTTAACAAGATGTGGGCCACAGTGATAGCTCACTTATTGGCCATGGGGAATGCCTCTACCCATCCCGGGAATGTGTCAACCAAGACCAGTAGGTATTTGGGTATCTTTACCCCAGGCATATTAGTGTAATCCACTTGCCAGTCAGCCCCATGCATTGGCCTCTTGCCTGGTGGGAAGGGTAGGTACCAGGTTTTAAGGGAGTGTTGGGGTTGACCCTAGGACAAACTTTGCAGGAGGCAGTGATCTGGTGTATGAATTCTTTATCTTGAGGGGTTAATGAGAAGAAAGACTCAAGGAAGGTTTTTAGAGTTTGAGGGCTGGTATGGAATATAGAGTGGAGATAAGTAAAGAGAGTAAATTTAGAGGGGTATTCTTTTTGTTTTTCTCAATTATGAATGCTGTCTTGAGTTGGGGACATGCAGGCCCTATGGCAGTAGGCTACTATTGTTGAAGGGACAGGACCTATATATAGAAAGAGCAGCTGACTTAGCTGCTTGGTCTGCCTTTGAATTTCCTTGGGTGATAGGTGAGGAGTTGTTTTGATGTGATCTACAGTGAACGACTCCAAGTTGTGTAGGAAGTTGGGAAGCCTGTAGCAGTTTAGTGATGTATGAGGAATTTGTTATAGAGGATCCTTTTGTGTTAAGAAGGCCTCTTTCCCTTCAAATTGCATCATGTGATAGAAGAATGTGATATACATATTTAGAGTCAGTGTATAGGGTGAGAGTTTTTCCCTCCACTAGTTCACAAACCCTTGTGGTGGCCACTACTTCAGCCTGTTGATTGGTGGTGTTTTTGGGTACAGGATAAGCTTCAATGACCTGAGATAGGGATACTATGGCATATGCAGCTCTGTGGGTTGCCTAGTACATGAAAGAACTACCATCTGTGAACAACGTGAGGGCTGAGTCCTTTAGGGGTCCCTCGCTGATGTTTGTTGGGCAAGGGAGTAGGTTTTCAAGAATTTCTGTGCAGTTATGTATTGGAGTTGTTATTTGAGGTTGTGAGGGTAGCAGGGTAGCTGGGTTTAAGGGAGCACAGGTTTGAAATGAAGTAGAGGCATCATGAATAAAGGTGACAAGGAGGGAGAGGATACAGCAAGGAGGAAGAGTTTGTAGGCCCTTGTAAGTTAGAAGGTCTTTGTGGTGATGAGGAGAAGTTATCATGATGGGGGCCCCAAAAGTGAGTTTTTGGGATTCTTTTAAGAGAATACAGGAAGCCACTAAGACTCGTAGACAAGGAGCCCATCCTCTTACAGTAGGGTCTAGCTGCTTGGAGAGGTACGCTACTGGAGCGAAAGTGGGTCCATACTTTTGTCCCAACACCCCCAAACTTTGGCCCTTGTATTCATGGACACAGAGAACAAAAGGTTTGTTAAGGTCTGGGAGATGTAGGGCTGGGGCCTCTAGGAGGGCTCTTTGTAAAACTGAAGAGAAGCGGAAGGTTTTTAAGCCGCCAGCAAGGGGAGGAGTTTTATTTAAGGCTGATGTATCTTGGTTGGAACTAATTTTTCGATTTTGAAAAGGTGGCAGGTCAGTCCTTCAGTGGTAGTAGGAGTTGCCACAGGGAGAGCGTCATGGAGTGGGGGCCAGCAAAATCTCCCGGAAGAGAAGCACCTCAGGCACCATCTTAACCAACAATAAGACTTTAATTTTTTTAAAAAACTTGACCTACTTTCTAATGTGATACACTCCAGTTTTATTTACAGTTTCTGTTGTACATCCAATTTTATGTGTTTTCTCTTATTTTAGCTTAACTATGATTTATAGGTCAGGAACTTAGAAGATGAAAATGAGTGTGTGAGTTGTTTAATCTTCCTTGACTTCCTTTTTATTTTGCTTTCTGTTCTCTAGGTTTGATGCTAAGTCAAAAATTCTTGAAGAAAGAGAGACAATCAGGTTTTCAAACTGTATTACAATTATGTACTATCATGGTGGAACTTCAGACTCTAGCTCTTTCATGGAAGAAATGAGGTATTCAAGGTTTCTGCCCTAAGTGATATGCTTTCTAGTCAATGGCTTGCTTTGATTTTATTTTCATGTTCCTTTTAGATGACACAAGGGTTGTATACCAAGCTGGTATGCCTACAGCAATAAAAGTTTCTGGTAATGCTTCATTCCAAAGTAACTGCAAGATGGCTTGAACAGAGATGGCCTACGCCAAGAATTTCTGACATACCTTGCCAGAGGGAAGAGACTGCACTTCTTTGGCTACTAATCCTCTCTTCATCATGTATTTTATTAGTTACCTCAGTTAATCTTGACCTTTAGACTTCTCTTGAATAGAAGTGTAAGCTTCAGTCTTTTGATTGGTGTTTTTTCTCTAAGCCTATGGGAATACATATTGCCGCTCCCAAAAACATTAGTGATGTTCTAAAATTGCAGACAACAAATTCATTTGTTAATTCATTCGGCAAATATTACTTACTCTATGGCAGTTCTCTTTTCAGCACTGGTGGGATACCAGACTTAGGCAATAAAAATACAGATACCAAATTAAATTTGAATTATGCATAAAAATGAATAATTTATTGGCATAAGTATGCAAGGCTTAGGATATTTTTATAATAAAATTTTCTGTTTGCATCCAAAATTAAAGATTACTTGAGTGTCCTGTATTTTACATGGCTACCTTAGATTTAGGAACATGTAGCACAGAAACAAATCTGTCTTCATTGAGTTATGTTCTAATTGAGAAAAACAAAATAATGAATAAAAATTTAAAAATACTGTTATATAGTAATAAAGGTTATAGCAAATAAAATAGATTGAAAAAGATAGAGAAAAAGATAGAGTGAAAAGGGACCTAATCTTACATTTTTTAGTGAGTTGATCATGGCTTTATGACCAAAGAAATAAAGACTTATGAGTAGATTGGTAGAAAATAAGATCAAGAGACAGATGATTCAAGCATAAGAACAAGAAAGTACAGAGAACTGTGATGGACTTGTGTGGCAAATACAAGGGATAACAAATAGGTAAGAAGTGAAGAAAGGTGGAGGAGGGAGGTCTGGAGTGGAATGGGAGCTGTGTGCTGGACAGGTTGGGACTGCAGGATTATCAAGGGCATTTAGCTACTATAAGAACTTACGATTTTACCCTTTAAGAAATTGAAGTCTTTGCAGCATTTTTAGGGGAGAAGTGGCAAACATAGATTTTCTTTATAGGTGATTTAACACTTCTGTAAAAATAATTGATTGGACAGTGGTAAACACAAGACAGGATATGTATTGGGAGTCCATTGCAATAATCTTGGCAAGAATTAATGGAGGAAGTGTTAGAGGGGAGATAGAAAGAAATACATAGATTCTAATTAAATTTTTCCAGAAGAATTACTAAAATTTTACAGCCAATTTGATATAAAATGTGAGAAAAAGTCAAAGATTATTGTGATAATATCTAGAAGAGAAGCTGAAAAGCAGAAGTTGATGTTTACTGTGACAGGGGAAGGCTGTGAGAGCTGGGTGAAAATACTTGGAAAGAAGGAATTCAGTTTTACATATGTTATGTTTGCACTGTTAGATATCCAATTGCAAAAGTCAAATTTACAATTAGGCTTATTCAGAGAAGAATATTGGGCCAAAGACAGCAATTAGGGAATTGGGAATTTCTAGTGTATAAATGTATAAATAACATTTAATACAAGGAATTCACAGATAACCTCCTTTTTTTTATTAAAGAGAAAGACAGTAAGAAAAAGACAGACAGACAGGATCAGTTTTATTGAGTTTTTCACATGGCTTTCGTTGCTCTGACACTTAGTTGTGTATGTGTTTGCTGGGATTTGAACTGTGTTCACTTGCACATGCTGGGCAAGTGTTGTAACCACTGAGCCACTGGTCCAGCTCCATGGGTAACCTTTAATACCCATGTAGAGACTAGAATCCATTCATTAATTCTATGCACTGTTTTTCATTTATAGTGCAGTAAATTGTCATTCATTTCCTATTTAAGTTCAATAAAAATCACATGCTCACCAATAGGTGCTGACAGTTCGATGTATTGTGTCAATGAGAGAGAAGACTCTGTGAGAACATTTTTTATGCCTTTCTTTTATGGATAGTATGCTGCCAATAAATTGATTATAAAATAAAATTTGATGAACACATCTTACATTTGTCACATGGTACTAAGTAACTTGCTGTGGATTTAGTGGCATTAGGTTTTCTTGCCATGTTCAGCCTCTGCAAAGGTGAGAGTTGCCAAAGTGGGTACATTCTGAAAGTAATTACCATTTTAATAATTTTGATGAAATTTGTCAATGAAGTAAAAAAGAGTCTGATTTCAATATGTTAAATTGAAAATATGACTTTTTAATTTGATTTCAACAGTGGTAATCTCTTCAATTTATACTTCTGACTATGAGTTTCTACCTCAGTCACATAACTAATTTTACACTGTATTTTCATACCTCATTAACAGTTTAAGAAAACATCCTTAAATGCTGTTCACATCACTTTATTTTTTAACCAAATAAAATGAGATTGTTTTTCATAGGAATTGGACAATTAATTTATTAAGAAGAAAAAATTGGCATAGAAACCAAATTCTAATATTAATCCTGCTAAAAATAGTTATATATTTCTGAGTATGCCACTTAATTATTTTGAATCTTACTTATGTCATGTGTATACAATGAGAGATCAGATAAATACTATGCAAAATCCTTTCTTTGGTTAAAATGTTATAATTCTATGATGAAAATTTTCAATCCAGGCAGTCCCTGTCAATTCTGGTTATCTAATTTCTTCAACTCTTTCACAAGCCTAGAATATTTTCCTTGTTTCATAATATGACATCACTTTTCTCATGAAATCACTTTTTAAGGTGAAATAAATACCCTTTTGTACAAAATAAATTTCTAGGATTGTTTAATTTGCATGACTTACACTTTTACAATTTTTAAAGTAGAAACAACCAAATGCAGGATCTTGTACTTAAGTAAGATCAATCAATGTAGGGGGTGTGTTTGATCAGACCATATATTTAGGTGTTATGGTTTAGATACCAGGTGTCCCTGAAAAAGCTCATGTGTGAAACCACGTAAGAAGACTTAGAGGAGGACTGATTGGATGATGTGTGGTAAGGTGGGTCACTGGGGAAGTGTCTTTGGGCATATATTTTGTGTCTGGCAAGTGAAGTCTCTCTCTGTCTGCTTTCCAATCTGGCCCTGAGACAGTTCCTTCCACCACACTCTTCCACCACGATGTTCTGCCTCACCTCCAGCCCCGAGGAATGAAGTCTGCTATGTATGGACTAAGACCTCTGAAACTGTGTGTCCCCAAATAAACTTTTCCTACCCAAATTTTTATTGTCAGATCTTTTAGCCACAACAGCAAAAATGCTGACTATGCTATTACTTTCAAGTAAAGCTATTAAGCAACAGTGACCTGGTAGTGTGCGTAAAGTAAAGAATACTGAGAACATTGAAAACAAATCATTAAAGAAAAGAGATTCTTATGTGATATCAGATATTTAGAGACAGAATCTTTATTGTCTAACCTACATTATTATTAAAATCAAAAATGTATCTAATGCAAGTGAAATCAGTACAATCTGTTTAATATAAAAAATAGTTGGGTAATTTTAAAAGCCTGTTGCATATGCCATTAAAATAAACAAATGCCATAAACCTAAGGTGAATGCCATTCACAAACCTATTAGTCTATGGGCTGAGATGGAACGGATTTTTAACTTCCTAGGTGAAGAGATAAAAATTAAATTAAATATACTCTGTTTCATTTCTTTAAGGTCCCTGAGGAAATTACCTGATGTATTCTATTTCCTAGGAAGGAAAGGAATAAATCATTTTAGTGAGCTAAAGATAGCCCTGAGAGTACAATGGCATCTTTTCTATTTTAAATTTGGAGAAACTGACAAAACAATAAAATGCAGAGCTCATGTTCTTGACTTTGCTGACAGGTACATTTGCTTTTCTTCTTGATTAGCTACCTGGTAGAAGAGGCATGTTAAACTGGTCTATGATCTAAAGTGAAAATAACATTTAGCTTCTAAATATTTCTATTCTTTTATTAAGTACTTATATATGACTAAAATATCCTGGTTAAGTAGGAATAAATTATTTTAGAGACTATTTTTAGAAGCAGAAAACAATATTTAGGTTGAAAATATGCTCTGACTTTTACCCATCTATAAACTAAAAGAGGTTAATTCCCAGAAGCCTAATTTTCAACATTCATTGTGGATAATTTTTAAGGTAAAAAAGGCAGAATTTCTTATGATACTGATTTCTAAAGACTGTGATTAAATGAGGGCTTTATTATTGATAATTTTAATGGTTAACGTAAATTTAAATTTTCCTGCATTTCTATACCATATTTCTATATATTATACAATATTATATTGTTTTCTATATCCCTTTTCTGAAGGTCTATGAGATTTTAAGTTCCTTAAATGCAAGGACTCTCCGCCCCTGTATTCTTGCCACCACAAATGATACTAAACATAGTTCCCAAATCAACAGAATAGAGTCTGAAGGTATTCCTGTTTGTCATATTTTAATTTTGTTATAGGAAGAAAGGTAAGAAGTGAGTCTGCACATTATCTTATGAGTTTTTCAGCTCCTGAATATTGTTATTTTTTCTCCACCTTAGAAACAGGAGCACAGAGTGATAGCATTACAGGCAGGGTTCAGGGAGTTGTCATTTTCTGACTCAAAATATACCATTAAAGAACTAGAGCTACTTTTATGTGTAGTACTACTGAATTTTGACTTTCTTAGTTTTTTAGTTAGCTTTTTCATTATTGTGACCAAAAGACCGGACTAAACGTAGAAGAGGAAAAGTTTATTTGTGGTCTCACTGTTTCAGAGATCTTAGTCCATACATAGCCAACTCCATTCCTCAGGGCCTGATGTGAAGCAGAACATCATGATGGAAAATAGCTGGGAACATGGCAAGAGGAAGCAGTAAGAGAGAGAGCTTCCTCACCAGGATAATATGTAAACCCCAAACCCACCTCCTTTAGCCACACCCAATCTACCTGCAGTTACCAACCAGTTAATTCCTATCAGAAGATCAATTCACTAATTGGGTCAAAGCTCTCATAATCCAAGATTTTCACCTTTAAACCTTCTTGCATTGTCTCATACTTCAGCTTTTGGGGGACACCACATGCCTAAACCATAACACTTAACTGTATAATCTTAGAGGTAATTGAATATCACCGTGACTGAGTTCCCTAGCCTAGTCGAAGGCCTTCACAGACACAGATGGAACAGGAGGAAACAGGCCGTAAAAGGTGAGCTGCCCGCACTACTTTTAACAGCTTTTAGGGAAAGGGATTCATAGCAGGCTCTTATTCTCTAAGATAGCATTTCTCAAATTTTGAGATCTTAGGACCATTTTTCCTCTTAAAACTACTGAAAATTTCAGTGTATTGTTATGTATGTAGTTTATTCCTATTGATATTCATCACATTAAAAATCTGAAACTAGCCAGGTTTGGTGCAGATCTGAAATTTCATCTGCCTAGGAGACTGAGGCAGAAGGGTCATAACTGAAGACCCACCTAGGCAACTAAGAGCAACACTGTCTCAAAAAAATAAAAAAAATAAAAAAGGCGAGGGATGTAGATGAGAGGTAAAGCACTCCTGAATGAGTGAGTACGATAAAATAATCCATATGTATCATATGTATCATAAGTACATGAAAATTAAAACTCACCCAAGGAGAAAGGAATAGGTGCAGTGATTTTGGAAATGCATGAAATATGTAAGACTAAAGGCAAAAGGCTTTTTTTTTTCTATTGGTTATTTCTTAGGTATACATGATATATGATTATACAATGACATAATTATAGAAGCATAGGATTTAACTTGTTCAAATTCAGTCTCCAGTTTCTCTTCCCCCTTCCTTACTCGCACCCCATTTTTTAATACGTGAAGTTAGGATACATATTGGCATACTTATGAAAGCTTGGAGTACACCTTGTTTTAACACAGTTCCGGTATTCCCCTTCCCTTCTTCCCATCCCCTGTTCTTTTTAGACACACTTGACAATAGGGTAACCACTGACATTTTTATAAAAGCATGCTGTATAACTTATGCTAATTTAGTTCCCAGTGTTCCCTCTCCCACCATCACCCTATTCTCTTCCCTCTACTCTACTGGTATTTCTGTTTTTTACTAATACTTTCTTTTTTAATTTAATGATTCATTTATATACCTTTTGATGAGTTTCACTGTGATATGTTCATATACGGACATGAGAAAGTTAACTCTGATTCCTTCCACGAACTTTTCCTATTTCATTCTTCCTTTTCCCATTTCCTTCCCCTTTGTCTATTCTGTTCTTTATTTTGGATTACCTTCCACATATCAGAGAAAACTTTGATTTTTGGTTTTATAAGACTGTGTTATTTCACTTAACATGATATCCTCCAGTTCCATCCATCAGGCAAAAGGCTTTTTAAAGAACATAAGTGCTATCCTCTAGTTGATCAAGTTGTTTCCCAAATGATGTAAACTAATGCTTTTTAAACCACTATTTATGTGTACAGAAATATATTAACTGCTTAATAGTACACAATTAAATTACTGTTAGTTTATGGAGGCCAAGAGTTCACACTGGAATGGGATGTTACACATTAGCAAGGGCAGGATAGAAGGAATAATTAATTTGCATTGAAGACATCAGTAGGAACTCATGTTTTGGTTAATATAACCACAGGTGGTTACATGTGGAAATATTTAGAAATATGCATGTATACCCAGATTAGTATACACACATGTACCTTCTTTTTCTGCTAGCTGAGAGTCTGGAAATTATGACATCCCAATAACCAGGAGCACATATAACACCCAAATCTGGATTTTTAATACCATTCTCCAGTACAGGGAAACTGGACTCCTTGGAGGAATGGCTGATTATGTGACTGGGAAAGAAATGTACAAGATGTTGTCTTAGTTCTATACAGTCGTGGAGTGCTTTTAAAATCCACCACACTGATGAGGGTGTGTCAAAGTGATAGAGGGGCCAATTGAAAGAACTCCTACTGAACAAAGCTGGAATAATCTGAACAACACAATGAAACAGGGAGTCCTGGATTGCTAAGCAAAGTTTCAACTACATGTCTATGGGACCTTGCTGATGTAAATAATGAATAAATATGTAACCAGGGGAGAATAGATACATCTTCCATACAAAGATTTCTAAATAGTTTATCCAGGCAACACTTAAGGAAGAGGAGTACAACCCTACCCTCATTAACTGTGGACTGTGCACTGTGACCTTTTTCTAAAAGTGACTTTCTTCTAAAGAGTCTAATATAGAAAGGGAGAGAAAAAGAATCAGCTTATGTTGGGTAAACCTGACAAACATCAAGGTTAATAGCAACTGAAGTATGATGCAGGGAAGTTGTTTGTCTTCTTTGTGATTCAGTTTCACCATCTGGAAAGTGGAAGTAATAACTGTGGAGCAATAATTGTACTTATCTCAAAGGGTTGTTAATAATAAAATGTGTTAATGTATGTAAAATTCTTAAAGCAAGGTTGAGCCTAAAACAGTATATATGACCATTTCATAGGTCACAATTTTGTTTCCAAGGCCAATTTTAGACAGTGTCTTAAAGAAGCTGAGGTCTAAGTAGAAGACATAAAGGAAGTCATATTCAGGGATAATTCTATATATCAGAAATTCAATATCATATTCAGTTTTGAAAATGTTTAATAGTGTTCTACCTTGTCTAGTTTCTCAAAATAAGATCCAGACAAATCTGGGTGATTCTAATAGTGGTGTTATGTACATGCAATTGTGCGTGACACGTACTGCTCTAGGTGCCCCATAGCCATCGACCTATTTGATCTTTTAAATAAGCCTGTGGGAATAGGTTTTATTAATGCGGTTCATAGGTAGTACTTATGGTTCTTTCAAACACCTGCATGCTGTTTTGCAGCTTTTTCCCCACAGACTATCTTTTCATGTATGTTACTATAGAAAATAGCCTTGGGAAGTATCAGTAGTGTTTCTCCTATATTCACAGATATATTTGTTTTTCATCCAGGATAATAAAGATGATATCTCTGTTTAGGCAAAGGATGTTCACGTTTTCTATCAACACTTTAATAAATTATAGAGGTTCCTAAATTTAGGTTTTCTTGGCTATGATATAGAGTGGTTTGGAGCATTAGCCTGCACATATCATTAAATTAGCACTAAGGAAATTGGAGAGTGAGGGGAAACTAGGGGAACAAAAAACTCATATTGGAAATGTTTAAGTAACTCATCCCAGGAAACAGAGAAGTTGAAAGTGTTGGATTTTCACCTCAAGCCATCTGGTTTCAGGGACTGTACACTTTGTCTTGTGCTATACTACTATCTAGAAAGTAAATGTATGTGATATTGACTACCTTCTTGGAAATGATGTCACAAATTTATTTGTTCTACTAATCTATACAATTGTCAACTTGTACTTAATTTAAAAATAAAGTGAAAATTTTGATTTCTCACAGAAAAGTGTACCTATACCATGTTCAACTTACTTAAATCACTTTACCCCTGCCTACCAACTTCTCCCTGACCCTTACTTTCCTGTCTGGAATCCTAG
This sequence comes from Aplodontia rufa, assembly GCA_004027875.1. Classification (NCBI taxonomy): domain Eukaryota; kingdom Metazoa; phylum Chordata; class Mammalia; order Rodentia; family Aplodontiidae; genus Aplodontia; species Aplodontia rufa. The sequence continues at coordinate 43,036 of PVKS010007745.1, read as the reverse complement.
TTAATGTACCAAAAGACAAAAATATATGATCATTCCCAAGGGAAATCTGATTGATTTTGCTGAGTGGGGTGTCTTTCTAGCCGAAGGTTATTTTTTAATGAGCAGTCACATGCTGTAACTCTTGCTCTGATGAATCTTAGTAGCACTGACAAAAATATAGAACAGGCCAGGAGATTTGAATGTGCTTACAGAATCTAGAAGATTTTCCTAAAGTAGTTTCACCCATCTGGTGTTTCATTTCTCCTGGCCAAAGGTAATTTTATTCTATCTTTCCACTCTGAAGACTTTTTTCTTTGGAATAGAAATTAGACATTCTGATTCAGAGTAAAAAAATGATTAGGGCTCCTGCTTTTGTTTGGATTGCAATGTTTTGTTCACATCTATTGTGCTGGGATCTTTTCATGAAGATTATATTTGAAATTAGATACCAACTTTTTTATTTATTGAAATAAAATAATCAAATGAAACATCTACCTGTATTAGGTAAAAATTATCAAATTTTTCTAGATCCTTACAACTCAAAAGAAGTTATGAAAGATATTTAAAATTACAAGTCTCCTTATGATACAGAAGTGTTTTTAAAAATATTTTTATTTTTACCTTACCCATTTCTCAGTTTCTTCTCTAAACCAGGGCAGTCTCCTATGTTTGTAATGAAATGGGATCCTGACTATCCGTGTCATGACAGGTCTTCTGATAGGAGGTTTTGGCTGTTTCTTCAAAGCAGATGTAAATTGTGCTGAAAAAAATAGCCTTAGTGCCCAGAGATAGAATTTTTTACAGCTATTTTCAGTGACTCAATTCTCCTTCTGCCAAAAGCACATCCAACCCCCTTTCAGCTAAATCCAATCAAAAGAGAAGTTGCCTTATTTTTATATGGAAAGGCAAGACTGTGAAAAATTGAGAAGGAAATTATTCTATTTTATTGATCCTTGTATATTTATCTTTTGGCATAGTGTCTACCACAAACTATGTACTCAGTAATGTTTGAGCAAAAATAAATTTAAATATTTGGAAAGGGGCATAGAAGAAACACGATTCTCTCTTATTTCAGTTTGTTAATAAATTTGGGATGAGTAATGCTTCTAGCTGTATAATTTATTGGCATATGACCTTTATAATAATATGAAAGCTTTCTGACTATACAAAAGTTTAGAAAACATTACCATTTTGCTTTACAACCAATTAACTAGGTTTATGGGATCCTAGGTGCATGTCTTTCCAGAAACAAAACTGTAGTTTAACTTGAGAAAGAAAGCACAAAGTCTTCATACTTGGGAAACTGATTTCAAGCAGAAATTTTACTCTACCTTAGTATAGTATGATGATTCTTCCAAAAAGAAAATCATGCTTTGTTATAAGTAGATCCAAATAAAATAATACCAGACAAAATATTTCATGACTATTTAATAATATAACTTTCTGGATAATAAAGGGGAGTGACAGTTTTAAAACTGCAAATAATTTGTTCATAGTACAATCTGTTAGAAATAAAACTTCAGTTAAATTTGCAGATTTCCATATAAACAAAATTCTAGCATGTACTTGTTTTTAAAAAGAGAGAGAAAAGAACAGACAGACAGAGGGAGGGAGAGAATGAAAAAATCAATTTTAATTAGTTTTTCATGTGGCTTTCGTTGCTCTGACACTTTGGTGTGTACGTGGTACTGGTGTTCAAACCCACGTCCTCGAGCATGCCAGGCAGGCGTTGTAACCGTTGAGCCACTACTCCAGCCCCTCTAGCACATATTTTTTCCAAAAGAATAACACAATCCTTTCCTTAAGTATCAGCAGAAAGACTGCCATTTTCTCTGAAGATGTGAAAACTTTTAAACATTTATTTTAGTGCAGAGATCAAACTTTTTTGGTTAAGGAGAAGGTTCGTTAGTCATGTGAACAAAGTGACCTTTCACCATTAAGAACCATTAAGGCTAAAACTTGTGTATGAGCTAATTTTGTACAAACCATGAAAAATACTAGACTCTTCAATTTTACACAATGTAATGAAAACAAAAATTTAATTGGTTACGATGTAGTTCAGTTGAGCCAATAAAAGTATCATTGATTATAATCTCTTTAGAACTGCAATGGAAACCATTTTTTTACTGTATTGGCAGGCAAAATTGCATTTTCTTCGTCTCGGGTCACTTACCACCTAAACGAGCAATTGTTAATGGAACCAGATCATTAGTCCCTTCTGTACAGATTTCTGTGTCACTGCATGAGTGCACATTTCAGTGGATGGAGAATATTCTAGGATGGCTTCGTCTTATACATGAGGAAGAAGCTTGGTGAATGTTGATAAATTGCTCCATTTATAGCATGAAGAATTACCTAACTCAAAATGCTGACCACTGGGGCTGGAGCGGTGGCTCGGCAGTTACAGTGCTTGCTTGGCATGTGCAAGTGCATGGTTTTAAACTCCAGCACCCACGTACACAGCCGAGTGTCGGAGCAATGAAAATTGATTCGCTCTGTCTCTGTATCTCTCTCTCTCTCTCTCTCTCGCTGTCTTTCTCTCTTTAAAAAAAAAATGCTGACCACTGAGTTGGGACGGCTAATGACAGAATAAGAAGGCTGATTTGTGCCTTATCAAAGAAATAGGAGAAAAACTAATTTATTCAAGATAAGGTAAATAATTACAGTAATAATGATAAAATGAGAATAACAGTCACACAAAAGAGTTAACAATTATTGAGAACCTATTCCATTCCAAACAATATATTTAATGTACATTGATTTATGCACATTGGTTTATTTAGCCCTCATAACAACATTCTGAAGAAAATACTATTATTTCAGATTTAAAGACGAATAAAGAGAGGCTTAGATGCAGTAATCTAATTACCAAAGGGTACATGTGGATAGTGCAAATCCCAAATCCATTCTGACCACTCCAGAGACCACATAGCTATTTACTAGTAATTCCCAGAAGTGTGTTTTGTCTGTTACTGAGCATATATGTATTTGTTTATTTGCTCTTATGGTTCAGAGATGTAATTATATTTGTTGCTACTGTCTTTTGCTGGAAGTATAAGACAATTTAAAATTAATTAGGTTATCAGAGAATCTCAGCTTTTAAGAGAATGGTTTAATAAATTAATAATAGAGCCTGGAGTGGTGACTTGGTGGTTACGGTACTTGCCCAGCATGCGCAAGCACATGGGTTCAAACCCTAACAACCCACATACACAACTAAGTGTCAGCACAATGAAAGCCAAGTGAAAAACTCAATTAAAATTGATTCTCTCTGTCTCTCTCTCTTTCTCTCTCTCTCACTGTCCTTCTCTTTTTAAGGAAAAAAATTAATAATTGAGTGACATAATTTTCAATAAGAATATGACCATTGAATGACATAACTTGGATCTCAAGTAAGTCAGATAGATCCAGAGAAAATATTACATATTCTCTTCTTTTTTTCTCTCTTTGCATTAGTCTATTTTCCATCTCTATGACAAAATATCTTTGGCCATGTTATGTGTAAAAGGTTTATTCAGCTCACAGTTTGGAAGTTTCTAGGCTGGACAACTTCATTGGTTTGGCCTCTGGTTTGGCCTCCTGGAGGATGGCATCATACTGCTAGGGCCATATGTAGGTGGGAGAGATCATGAGGGGCAGGAAGTCAGATGGTGAGGAGAGGCAGTCTTGCTCTTTTTTAGTGGTTTTCTCTCATGAACTAATCAGGGTCCCATGAGAACGACCTCAATCCTTTCCAACAGCAGTATCCCATGACCTAGTGAGAGCCCAGTGGCCTCCACTTGACAACATCACCTCGTTGGAGAACAAACTTCCAACTTGTGTAACTCAAGGGGACAACATAAGCCATGTCCAGACCATAGAACTCATTATTTCCTGGAGATCCACATATTATTTGATTATTTCAAATATACTGTGAAGTGTGCTTTATGCTTTCATATTTTTCTGAAAAGCCATGGGTTAAATAAATTCATATAAATTTAGTATTTGAAATATAATGAAGAAACGCTTTAGTGAAATATTTTGTAAGGAAAAAATCCTTGACTTCTTGAAAATTATTTTTGTAGATCAATGTAGGGCTCTATGCAAGAGAAAAATCACCGTATTGGACGCCATAATACTTCTCTCTCCTCCCCCTTCACATTTCGCGCGCTCTGAGCAAGGCGAGCTATGCTCCTGCGCTGAAGTGCCGCTTTCTGTCTTTCTCCTCCCATCTTCCCGGTCAATGATAGATGACGCCACCGGCATGATAGTCCCTCACTGGCTGAAATAAGCTAGCTTACCAATTCACTATTGGTTCCTTAGTAGCCTGCTCTCGCTATATCTACGGATGTGCGGGAAGAATAAAGTAGAATAATTTCAAGCCGCCATCCACGTGTGTCTGAGTTTCTTTCCCGGCCACCTTCCGTCCTGCTTGGCCCCTTCCCAGCGGAGCGGCCCAGCTAAATCGGGTCGCTCCGCCTACTGTCTGCTCCGGAACGCTTCGGGGAGCAACAGATCAAATTTTTGTTTTCATTGAACGGCAATTAGCTTTTAAATATGCACACCCTGGGGCTAGAGCAGTGGCTTGGCGGTTACGGCACTTGCCTGGCATGCGCAAGTACACGGGTTCAAACCCCTGCACCCACGTACACAACTGAGTGTCAGAGCAATGAAGGCCATGTGAAAAACTCAATAAAAATTGATTTTCTCTCTCTCTCTCACTCTCTCTCTCTGTCTTCCTTTCTTTAAAATAAATAAATAAATAAATAAGCGCACTTTCTCTTGGTTAGTAATTGATGGTGTGAAAGAAAAAAATTGAGGATTTAAGTATTGAAAGACAGTTCTTACGATGAGTATTTAGGGAACACCCACACACAGACACATACAAACAATTATTAGTTTGGGAATTCAAAATAGAGTTGGGAGATGACTGTAAGCATAGGCGCAAATGTATAGGCACATGCACACAGAAACAAACGAGGTGTTGTGAGTCACTGTGTTTTCACATGCCCAACCTGGCCAATTTACTCTTAGACCCTTTTATAGAAAGAAAATCATGCTGTGTGCTTCTCTATGGAAGGGAAAAGGGATGAATGGAACAGATAAAATGAAAAAATCATTTCATTCTTACAGAGTTTTATGTGAGTAACTTTTTTAAAATTCATGATGCACCTGGCTGTAGACAGTGTTCCAGCAAAGGCAAAAGCTGTTCCAACTTAAGAAAATAAAATCTAGGCAAACTGACTTGTTAAAATACAAACACACAAACATACAAAAACATACACACACATTTATATGCACACACTGAAAAACAGAAACATTTTAAAAACTTAATTAAAAATTAAAAATATACACTTATTTGACAAACTGTTCAACACAGTGTTCCCTCAAAGTGCAAATATCTGTGTTTATTTCATTTAGTTAACTTGCCTCAGGCAAATTCATTCTTGGCATCATCTATCTCCTTTGCCTCATTGTCATGCGTCCTACCTAATATTGTACAGAAGAAGTTCTTCTGTATAAACACCATCTTCATTCTTTAAGACCCTTTGTTTGCAACTACATTAGTAGACAAACAACCTCCGCCTGTGGTCAGGAACAGGCACCAGTGTCGCATGGGCTGTGGAAGTGGGTATTCCAAACCTGTTACCTCACATGCGCCACTCTAATCTACCAGTTTAAGTAGCTAAAGAAAGTTTACTGAACACTACCAAAGGTACGCAAAATGACATATCCTTTAGTTGATTACAGCACAAAAATTCATGCTGAAATAGAATGTGTAATGGAGTGGTGGCTTCAGCAGGAGGAACATCCGGGTTTCAGAGGGCATCTTCCAAGAGGCCTTCTTTGTTGACCTTCCACAGTAATAAACCAGACGCACCAGAGGTATGTAAGCTTATGGATGCCCTTCAAGCACACACTAGATGTGGTAGCAGTGACATAATGCATATTCTCCAGGTACAGCAAATACTTATTGAAAATTTTACATGGATTCAGTAAACTGTGTAAGGCAGTCTCTAAAGTTCTCTCAGTGAAACCTTCAGAGTAAGTTGACAACTAAGATGTGCACACATGAAAATAAAATATTCATTTAAGACAACATGTCATGGAATTTAGTATTGTTGGCATTAGCAATGTATCTGGGAGGGCTCAGCAGTTACAGCCCTTGCCTGGCATGCCTGAAGATGTGGGTTCAAACCCCAGCATCATGTATACAACAAAGCAGCAAAGGAATGAAAGACACATGAAAAACTAAATAAAATTGCTTCCTTCTCTCTCTTTCTCACTGTCCTTCTCTCTTTCAAAAAAATACATTTAAATAAATGTATTTCTTTAATGTATGGACCTGAGAGTTTTTCTAGTCTGGGGTTTTTTGCATATATTCTCAAAACCTGGAATTACATGGAGGTACTTCAAGAATTAAACACTAGTCACAAGGGGAAACCCAAGCTCATCTAAATGCCTTTTTCATCCCAATTACAGAGAAGCTGAACTGAATTGAGTATCCCAAAGGTATTTGCTAGTGATTAGCAGAGTTAAGATCAGAAATAATTAAGTTTTGACCCAGGCCTCAGGTCTGGGGCCCTACAGGCACACGCAGGGAATCTGTGCTTAGGACCCATTCTCTCAGTCCTGAAACACCCAGGCGACATGCCCACAGATTCCCAGACTCAGCCCATTCCTGCCAGGTCCAAATTTATTGGGCCCATTCCTACTGCTAAGGATCCCAGGTTCTGTTGACGTGTGCAGAAGGCAGACTCCCACCTGACACAAGACCCCAGGACCCAGCAAGCAGACCAGTTGCTGCGCTTGTACAATCCAGCAGGCTGCCTCGCACCCTGAAAAAATTACAGATCAATGTTCGGGGTCCTAAATCCATAAGGTACAACAAGATGATTTTCTAGGCAGAATTCGCTTTCTGGAAGAAGATGGTCATAAGAAAGGTGCTGTCTGACCTGACTCTTTGGTCTGCAAAGAAGAAATACCTTCAGAACTGCCTTCCTTCTCCACAGGTAAACTGAATTCAAAGATCCAGAAAAATAGTATAAAAAATGAAGAATCAAATGGAAAAGGTTCACTTAAAGAAATAGCCCATAACACAACATAATATAGTGGTTTGACCCATGTTCTTGAATTAGTTTCATTTTTAAAATATAGCACTCCCTAGTCAACATTAGTAAATAAAGCTCTTTAACACTTTGGTTACCCTTAACTCTAGACTGATTTGAGTTACAGCTCTCACAGTCCAATCAATATGGGAGCTCTTGAGTGATACCTCATATCTAAACTATATCAGGTGGTTTATCAGTGAGTAGGTATTGGAAAAGGTAGAATTTCATTTTAAAAGTGTGGAGCTTTTCTGCAGGTATTGAGATATATTGAAAATTTTAGAGAATGAGAAAGAGTTGATCGTCGTCCACTATTAGCAAGTCAAAAGGCAGTATAACAAGCTAGATGGAGGTAGAACAGTATTCTATTTCAGTGATTCAGAAAAATATAATTTTGGCAGGAACTACTATGAAAGGGCAAAGAGAATGAAAAGGAGATAGGATAGGAGAGAGCTCTTACTATTATAAAAATGATCCTTTGTAATTAAATTACTTTCAAGGGAGACATATCAAATATGACCTGCAACTTTATTTATCAAGATGGGAACAAGTATATAGAAATAATGAGACAGACAATTCTCATATTGAGGTTACCATAGGCTCAGTATTTTAACCTCATCACATACCTTTCTTGTTATCCCACTTTTTCAAAAGAAAAACTAAGGATAAGGTTAAGAAACTAATCTAGAGTAACAGCACTGCTGAGAGTCAGAACTATAGAGTCAGTCCAGTGCAGCATCTGCTTCCCTGAAAGAAAGACAGACACAACAGTCTGATGTAGAGAAGAAATTGTGTTTCTAAGGTGCTGAGTTTGCAGTATTGCCTAGGCATCAATGCAAGAATGTCTTGCAAGCAATTCCTCAAAATTGAGTTTCCTGTATAAGAGAATGATTACAATGAGGCCTATCAATAGGACAATGTCTGAAAACTGAGGACACGGGTATACCAAAATGAACCAGAACTGCAAAGTCAGTCCTCTCTTCCTTCCTTTTTTTCTTTCCTCTTCCTTCCTTCCTTTCTCTTTTTTCTCTCTTCTTTCTTCTCTCCTTTAACTTGATATGAAAATGCAATGTATGTGGGAAACATATTAGCTATTTTCTGTTGTTGGTAAGTGAGTTTACATTTTTATAAATCCAAATATTATATTTCTTCGGTTTCATTAAAAAATAGCTATGAAAAAAATGAGGTTAAGTCTGTATGTTGAGTTTGGAAATCTGTTTTAAGAACACCTACTGCCTCAGATATGATTGTATAAAAGCATACAATTCCCTTTAAACTTTAGTTAGCTTCTGGTACATAGGTTAGCCTTTCTCCTTTATAGAAATTCCAAGTTGAACTCTCACCCATCGTATCTCCATCTCATTGGCATATTGCTACCGAGTTCTGTGAAAAGATAGTCACGTCAAGAGAAAGCACATTAGTTAAGCATCAATTGCGACTTAACGGGCCAAGGCATTTGAATGATATTCTATAATGACATTATAAATCTTTTCTTTAGACTGTTGAGGGAATATGCTGCATCTCACTGAAAATCTCTGATGTGCCTTTGATATCAATAACCCTTTGTAGAATGGCCAATTGAATAGATAGCTATATTTTGAGAACAAATAGTCCAGAATGAAAGCAGAAATACAATAACGTAATGGGCCCAATATTGGGGCAAACAGTCTGTTGTGAAAAGGTTTGACTGAGAAAGATGGAAAGACAGTAGAAGAAAGAATGTGAATTAATATGAACACATGAATCACAACTGCTGTGTTATTTTTCTGTCTTCTTTACTAGATGCTCACATCATTCCATCTTCAATCAAGTGAATAGCAGGTGGCATTTTTATGTGACTTAGAGAGAAGAATAAATCAGTCAAGCAAGTAATAGCTAGCTGTAAGCATGGCCAGTCTTATCCAGCAATGGAGAAACTGTGCTTATATAGCTGGGTTTAAATATGATGTGCTCACACCATATTTCTTTCAATTAGGGTATACAAGGTACCAGTGTTTGCAAGTGCACAGGAACAGGCAGAAGAGATAATTCAAAGAGGGATGGGGTGAGAATGTAAATTCCTGGGCACAGAAGAGGGGCATTAACATTCTTCTGTCACCTGGTTTCTGTTTAAGATGGCACATTCTTGAAATTTATAAGCAACACTAAGCATTTAAGAGAAGAATGCCATGGCAACAGAAACTGAATAAAATTTCTAATGAGATGTTAATGATTATGTTTCATATAATAAACAGTTACTCATACAAAAAAGAAATATAAAATGCTCTGAATGTCTGAAGGAGGGGAAAGTGCTTGATTCTTTCATAATTCTTTAGATTAATATGCATTCATTCAATACATATTAATTACCTATTTAATACCAGGTGTCTTCATCTAATTTTTGCTGCTCTAAAAGAATATCTGAGATTGAATAACTTATAAAGAGAAGAGACTTACTTTTCACAGTTCTAGAGGCTGGGACATTGCAGAGCAGGATGCTACCATCTGGTGGGCATGAGGTGAAGGCCTTAGTGAATCTGGTGGTGGAGGCAAGAAGCAAGTGAGCACAAATTACAAAGAAAGCAGGAGGGACTGAGGTTACTTTCCATCAAATCGCTTTTGAGACTATTAACCTATTCCAGTGACAGTGGCATTAACGCATTCATGAGGGTGGGGTCCCCATGACCTAATCACTTCTTAATGCCCCCACCTCTAATCCTATTACAATGGAAATTAAATTCCAAAATAGGTTCTAGAGAGAACAGATATTCAAACCATAGCAACAGATACTATATCAGGCACCAGGGATTCAGCAGGAGCAGGAGATTAAAATCTTGTCCTCAAATGATTTATAGTATGTTGGGATCTTTGAGAAGAGGATGTCAGGGGCCACAGTGAGGCATGAAATAAGTCAAATATGTAACTAATATAAAACCATATGGTTTAAAGCATTGTAGAGGAAAAACAGTGGAAGTGAAGGGTGTGATAATGATAGGCCTGAAATGTAAACTTTTACGATGTTTTCAAATAGCTTGATGGAAAGGCGATATTAAGACTGAAAGTAGATGAAAGAATGAGCCACAGAGACATCTAGGAAGAGAGTCTCTCAGGTTTAGGAGAAAATGCTGTTGCAGGAGTTGGCCTAATACATGCTAGGAGCAGCAAGAGTGGTATAGCTGGGGCAGTGAACAGTAGGGAGGGTAGTAAGAAATGAGATCAGAGAACTCAGGAGAACAAACTTTCCTAGGATTTTGTACACTGCTGTAAAGGAATTTGCTTTTGATTTGGGTGACACAGGAAGTAATGTTTCTGTGTTGGACATAGACTGTAGGAGACAAGAACAGCAGCAGATAAATGAGGTAGAAAGCTGGTATAATTCACATGAGAGATAATAGTGGAGGAAGAACCCTGTGGTCAGATCCTTGGTACATGAGGTTAATATGTTGAAGGTAGAATATGAAAGAAAATTTGTTTGCATTCTTTTATGTTTTATTTTTATTTTTTGACATAAAGATTGGATCAATGGTGTTTCCACTTAAATTAATGGAGGAAACCATAGTGTAAAGCAGGGTTAAGAGGGACATCAAAACTATAATTTTGAACACGCTAAATTGAAGAAGTCAATTAGATCTCAGATGAAGATGTCCAAACTATTTTTACTTGTGCCTTTCATATACACATATATTTAGAGATCAGGTAGAATGGTGATCTGAACATCATCATTAGATTATATTTAAAACCAGAAGATTATATCAGATCAATGAAGAAGTAGACACAGAAATAGAAGAGAAATTGTCCAAGTTCTGAACCTGGAACATTCTGACATTAAAATCTGAGTAAGATGGGAATAATTAGATACAAATGAGTCAATCAACATATACTGTTTCATAGGAAGTATTTTTGATTGTACAATAACTAAATTTCTTAATGAAAAAATAAAACTCTGACTCATGAAAAAAAGAGTCAATCAGGTAGGAAAAAAAGTTAGGTGGGTATTAAATTTTAAAAAGTTATGAAAAAAGTTTTGCTTTGTTGCCTTTCTTACCCTTGGGAAGCCCTTATAAATGATGTCAAATGCTACTAGTAAGTCAAATAAAATGAAAGCAAATTTAGTCATTGAATTAAGCAAATCAGAAATCATTGCTTACCTTGAACAATAGAAGTTTCAATTGAGTGATAGGAGGAAAAGTCTAAAGTGTATGGATTTTAAAAAGTAGACATGCCAAATAGGTAATAAATTTAGGCAAATCTTTCAAAGGCTTTGTTATATGAAGTCACTAAATATACAGTTATGTGTAGAAGAAAATGAATCAAAAGAAAGGAGAGAGCTGGAGCGGTGGCTCAGTGGTTATGGTGCTTGCCTAGCATGCATGAGGACAAGGGTTCGGACCCCAGCAACACATATACAATGAAGCTTTGGAGAAACGAAAGCCACATGAAAAATTAATACAATTGATTCTGTCTTTCTCTCTCTCCCTCTGACTATACCTCATTCTGAAAGAAAGAAAGAAAGAAAAGAAAAAGAAAAAGAAAGAAAGAAAGAAAAGAAAAGAAATAAAGGAGGATTTTTGGAGGGGAGAGAGGAGCAGAAATAATATTATACTGAGTGGCCATGGAAGAGATATGTTAGAGAGGGAAACTGGTTGCATGGGAGAATGAGGAAAACTTTTGGGGGTGGGAGTTTTAAATAGTTGAGGGGGTGGGGTGAAATTCAGAAGCAGAAGTGGTGTCCCTACCTAGGATCAATGTGTTTTACAAAGACATGAGGGAAGGCAGAGTGTGTGGGCACAGATGTAGATGTGGTGTTAGGAATGTGGGGAAGCAAAATGAATACAAAATTGAAAACAAAATCATCAGGTGAGAGTGACTATGAGGTGAAGGTTTTGGAAATTTAAAGAGAGACATGGACTATTTGTTTAGGAGCTAGGAGAGAAATGTAGCATACTTGTTTGACAGCAGTAGAATGATGGTTTTCAGAATCTGATCATGAATTTAAAGTGATGTTAGCGTGTGGATGTGTTTTCTGCCAACTATGTTCAGGCACAGTTGTCCAGTGTGGACAGCTAAATGGATCTACAGTTTGGTTGTCAAGCAACTAAAGTGAATTAAAGAAAGTCAGTGGAAATGATGATATATGTAAGGAAGTAATTTTAATGATGGAAAATGGGATTAGGGTGGTTAAGAAGGGAAATTAATACAGAATAGGGCTTAAAAACATATGGTGAACACATACCAAGATCCATGAATAGCAGATTGTAGAGGGTTGTATATTAGAAGGGCTAAGTTAGAATATAGGTGACCATAGAAAGAGAATAGGTTGCTTATAATTGAGATTATGGGGGAGTAACATGAATAGGCTTACATAAGACCGCTCCTGAGTGGGGACTTGAGAGTGAGTTCTGTGCTCTGGACAGGACTGGGGTATTGCATGAGTCATGTGCCATAGGAAAAAAGTCAAACCATTCATAGATTCATCTCGTGAAGTTATTTGTAATTCAGATTGTGTCAGCAACAGGGGAGGAGTGATCATGGTTCAGGATCCCACATTCCATTCAAATAGTGACCTCTGAGTTCTCCAATGGATCCTCTACATCTGATCTCAGACTAGGGAAGAGAATGAAGTACAGATTGAGAAATTTTACATGTCAGACCTGGAATGAAAAACATCACTTAGTCAAAGTCCAGTGAACAGAATTTATTTACATGGGTCCACCTAACTACAAGGGGCAAGGAGACATGCTGTAACAGAGTAGAAACCTAAAGATCAGTGATCTCAACCATTCTCTGTTATACAAAGGCCCCAAGAGGCCATAATTTTGGAAGGATTCTCAATGTGAATATTGTTAGTGTATTCATTATTTTTTAAATTTTTTCTATATTTCATGATGCTTTGACATCCTGAGGGCACTGCACTATCCTTCCCAGGGTTAGCTAATTCCTGAAGATAGCAACAACTTACCTGAGAGCACACCTTTGTTATGAAAATCAAACAATACAGAGTCTACACCTCTGTTCACCTCCTTTATCAAACTCTGATACACCTACCTAATAACCTGATACACTAACCTAAATCACCCAGGGGCCAAGAAGTGGAAGCCTAGAGGACATAGGAACACCCCCCAAAACCAGACTGAAATTGTTCATTGAAATTATTCAAACTATCTACTCCTAAAGTTACTAAGTCTGCCTACCTAGTCTGGACTATTCTTTCCTATTAAGATCCCAATAAAGGCTCTGAACTGTGCACCCCCTTACCACCTTGTCACCTCCTAATTGACTCCAGTGCATCTGCATGTGGTTCTGCATACAGAGGTCTGCCCTTTCTCTTGGGAACTGAAAACTATAAACTCTTTCATTGACCATCATCTCTTCATCTATTGGCCTTCATAACTGAAAATTCAAAGACACAATTGTATTTGAACACAATAAGAATTAAAATGGACATGATGAAATTTACAGAGAAATTACAGTGTGTCAGGATGTTATAACATCCAACACAAGGACACTTGAGAAAGCTGACAAAGAAGAGTAGCCTATAGTATGTCAGGTGGGTAGAGAAGAGCTGCTCTACAGGATGACACGGGACTGCAGAACACATATTAAACTTTCACTAAAGCAAGAGGGGATGAGATGATGTGGGCATCGAGGACTGTCTTGCTCCGATTTCACATGACTCCATTGGTCTGTCTGGAATATTACTCCAGTAGAGATTCAGATGGATTTTTAACTAGACTACTTCACAAACACCTTATTGATAATTGCCTATCTAATTGCTTGCCTTAGTAGAGTCTAAACTTGGGTAAGGTTTTGAGAAGTGCAAATAATCAAATTACATTTCAGTTTTGGACAGTACTAAGGATTTATCCCAGGGAAGCTCTGTCACTGAGCTATACCCCCAGCCCTTTTCATTTCTTTAGCTTTCACAGGGTCTCATTAAGTTGCTGAAGCTGTGCTAGAACTGGTGATCCTCCTGCCTCAATCCAAGTAAGCCACCACATCCAGTTGGATTACATTTTTATGAATACAGAAATATGCCACAATGAAACTCACCATTCTGTACAATAAAATGTATATAAAACACATAAATAAACAAAAAATAGGCATTTGATATCTCTGTCATATATGCAGTGGGGATAATCATACTTTTTGGATGAATCTTGGAGGCAGTTTTAAAGGAACGGGCTCCAGACTCACTGTTAAAGTAGTGATATGCAGGTATTTTGTGTCCCGTATTTATGCTCACACAAAAGGATTCTTTGTTAGTAATCTGTTACTGGTTACTGCTCCTGGCCTACCCATCTCAGTTTGAAGAAAGCTATTATTTGGAGATAAAGGGAAACAAAAAGGAGATGGCAGAGGGCAACGTACCTGAAAGTAATAAAAGAGTCATGGAAGCAGAGATGAATACTCAAAGTTTAGCCAAAAAGAGGCATGCTTCACAACTTGTAAGGGCACAGCTGAGAGAATATTTTGAAACACAACTGAGGCTGTTTTACCTTTTTGGAGTCTTGCTCATTTTTGGACTTGGTGAATCCTACGGCTTTAAATGTTCATTTTATCTTTGAGATTAATCAGTAGGGAGGAAAAAGGCATGCTGACAGATCATGTCTGTCTGACATGTTCTATCCAAACTTTGAACTTGATAGTTGCCAGCAAAGTAATGTCACAAAGTGTCATCAGGATAAGGAACTCAACTCCCACACTACATGTCGGGAGGGGCTAATGACTACCATGTTCACAGTGATAAAATGAGACTCCCTTTTATAATTGATGATAATTTACAAGAGAGCAGAGAAGTTGTATTTTTAATTATTGTGTATTTAAAGCTTAGCACAAAGCCAAAGAAATAGCATTAATAGCGAACATGATGCACAGAGTGAAGGTATGAGGCTGTTCATATATACTGTAATGTAAAGGGTACACCTGGGAATTGTGCACATTGAAACAACCATTTTTTCCTTAATAACTGAGGTAAACATCTATCCTTTTACATTCAGTAGGAACTTTTTGTGTGTGAAGCGTATGCTGATAATTTTGCATGTAAGGTACTGCTCAGTCTTTATAACAAAGACACTGAAACAAATAATATTTGGATGTTTGCCCAAAATTGAGTAGTTGGCAAGTTAGGAGCCAAGATTCAGAGCTCAGGGTGTAGCTGGCATGGTTATCTAAAAGTTCTTCTAAGACACTAATATATTATTTCTTTTTAAAATATTTATTTTCTCTCTGGAGACCAATTTAAATAATTTAGAAAAGTGCATGTCAAGTTTTACAAAAGATAGCAATGCAAATAAAGGGAAGACAGTCTCGTTGAGGTTAGAGTAGTTAGTTTAGTACTTTCCATGAATTTGGTTCTGGATGATAATTATGGTTGGGGAAATGGGGGTGTAATATGAGATCTTCAAGAAAGAACTTTTGCCAAGGTGGACTGAGGAGCAAAGGAGGGCTTCCATCAAGCTGGAGAACAGAGAGGGATTATGTGTCAGGATATATCTCTTAATACTTGGATGGTTTTTAAGTTGCTTTGATTTGGGCAGAGGTAGTGATAAAAATCCTCAGTTTTCCTCATGGCTTTTATAACATTTTGATGGCTATAAACAGTCTCTTTCTTTTAGATCTCCTCACGGTCTTAACTGGCAGAAGGTGGGATAATCAGTTTTCAAAGGTAATGCCCTTGAAATAATAAAAACATAAAAGTTGTTCATTTTTTTTAATCAAATGAGAATGCTAGTCAAAGAGGTCAATTTTTCTGTGAAAATGTGTACAGTGTATCTCCTCTTCCAGGTTCCAGAGAAAACCTGGCTATATTTTTTTCATAGCACTTTTATAAGAATAGAAAAGATAAAATATTACATCTACTAGTTTCCATGAAATATTACATGTACTAGTTTCCTTCTTGGAAACTGATCCATAGTGTATCTTATTGCATCTAAGTTTATGTTTCCTTTCTTCATATGAAAAATTAAATGTTTCTGAGGCTTAGAATAAGTCATGGTCCTTGTCTCTCTTTTTAACCGAATGTTAAAAATTTAAAAATTTTAAGTAATATTTACTTCCCTTCTCACTCCAGTTCATTCACTTTACTTTTTTTAGAACTTTAAATTTTCCTTTTAGAGATATAGTACAGGATTTAATTTGAACCCTTAAGATTTTTGAGTGTTATAATTTAAGCCAATAATAGTGCACACCTTCCTTTGCATTTCTATAGCAGTGATTACAATGGCACCTAACATTATTAATATTGAAGAAGGAATCATTAAGATTTTAGGTACGAGACAAATTGAAACTTTTAGCATTAGTTGAACAGCATTGTTAATGGCACCCTTGTTAATTCATGGTAAAGCCAACTTGTATTGCTTCACTGGGGACAGAAACTTAAAAATATAATGGTGGGAATAATCTCAGTTGGCTGCAGTTTGTCAAGTACAGTGATATAACAAATGATATTTCACTCAAAGATTAAAATGTGAAACATTCAGATAAATTGAATGTAAGAATTGTCAGATTAGTAGTATGAGAAGCAGAAAGGAAATTATTAATCTGTCATTGTAGCTACTCTTCAAGTCACCACATGTTTAACAAGCAAATAGAAAAGAAAAGCCTTACATATACAATCATTCTTAAAAATACAACACAATTTAAATGTTTCTGTTTTTTATAGAAAAATTATAAGTCTAATTTGATATATTTCAACATTTTTATAACATTTGTCAAATTTCCATTATCTTGGGTACTCACATAAGTTTTGCTTTCTGCTTTATGAAGATCAGTTGATAATAATGTTGTTGACTTGGAAAAGTTCTACACATGCATAAAGTAGAGAAGCTAGGAGAGAAGTAGATCACAGATATTGGCAGGAGAAATAGCAAGAAACAGAATGTTCAGAATACATCATGCAGTGTTTTTGTTTGGAGTTTTCACAATATTTGTATCAGAGCAATCGAGTGCTGGAAAATTTTACTTTATTTTGGACTCAAAGTTAGAAAAATTTCATGTAAGATATCTATGAAAACTCTATTTTCAGTATAAGTAGGAGCCCCAGGCATCCCTTCCCCATGGAGACTGCAGGAGGGATTACTGGAGGAGGTGGGCTCAGCCTGTTTTCTCAGTCACAGTCTCTTCAAAGATCTCTTCATTCCTTCCTTTTCTCCCAGAGCCTGTAGCAGGAAAGTATTTCCTGGTGTTTGACAGTGATTCTTATTTCCCATCCATTTTTCTACATATTTTTACTCAAAGCCAGAACTTGCCTCTTGCATTTTATTTATTTATTTATTCTGTTTCCTTGCACTATTGGGAATGTAATTTCATGGCTAACTGAAAAGCAAGGGATATAAGGAACAAAACTTAAACATAAATAGTAGAAAATTGCTTTTTAAGGCTGCAATAACTTTGACACATCCCTCTTATCTATGGAGTGCAAAGAAATTCCTAGACAGATGTCATTAGCCATTGTCAATATTTTGGTCTCGACTCTTGGATCATGCTGAAGTTTAGCATGTTGGGGCTAGGAGTTAATCTACTCATCAGTGGGACTCTTCTTGAGTCCTATAATAAAGTTTTCATCATAGAATTTATAGGAATTATTAGGAGATGGTTCAGAATGAAACCTTAAAGAAATGACTGAACATTTTCAAAATGGTTCCTCTACAAATAGTTAACACAATTTGACTTTTAGAGTGTTGTTGGAAGAATCAGTTATTAATTTGATTCTTTTGAATATTTTGAATAAGAGACACTGGAAAGAAACAAAAGTCTAGATGACAATATAGCAGGAGGATCTAGGTTAAATACAAAAGACATTTTATATTAGAAATGGGAAGTATTGAAAAATCTCACATGAGAGCTTACTTTTCTGGAATTCCAAAGACTTTATTCATGGAAAAACAATATCAACAAAATAATATTGATAACTACTGCCAGTCCTACTTTCTTAGTGTTCCCTCTCAAACATTTCATTACAGTCTACTCAGGTACAAAGACTTACAGATTACAAAAGCATAAAGCAGTAAGATTTGTTCTCTACAGTTTAAGGATTACATTTATTTATTCTTGTCTAAGCATCATTTCTGAGAATGAATGCATGTTTTCTGAATTGTTAATGCACTTGGAATTGCATAGATATTTGCATCAAAATCTGTAGAAATAGTTTTGTTTGGTTTATAAGAACTTTTCATAAATGTTAATTTGGAAACTTTTCATATGAAAGAGGACTGGAAAGTTCTTTCAAAGAGTACAAAGATAGTGAAAAATATAATGGATTAGCTTGACGTTTGGAGCAGTTTCAGACAGTCTAAATTTAAAAAAATTAACCCTTATTTGGATGAAATGAGGTGAGAATGAAAAACAGTGATTAGTATGGAGGAATAATTTTGTACTGCTCTAAATGTAATTTACTAATGAAGATAACAACAGAGGCACCAGGAAGACAGAAAGGACAGTAAGGGCAGTGTTGTAGGGTGACAGAAGAAACTGGAAATATTTCCTCCTATTTTGTTGTCATCTATACTCAATCTTACAATTTAGTGTGGGAAGAAAATTTTCTGGTAGAAGAAAGCTATTATTTATTTCCTCTTCAAAGTACACAACTGATTTTAATGTGATTATTATTCAATTGTCACTTGATCTTGTGTGACAGATGTGGCTGTCTTACAAGTTAAGTAATTTCAAAATAGCTAAAATTTAGATAATAGTCAAACTGAATACTGTAATTATCCCCTTTGAAAGTCTAATAAAAGTAAGGTAATGCAAAGGAGGCAAAGTGGTGAGGTCAAAAGACCGTTGGATTTCGCAGCAAACAGATTTGGTGAAAGAAACCATGGAGAAGAAGAGGAAGAGGCGCTTGAGAAAGAACTGGGCCGAAATATGTTGTTATAATGTGTGCATGCATGAATGTGTAACAACAAATCCCTTCATTACGTACAACTATAATGCAACAATTAAAAAAATAAAACTCTATTAATGATTAGTGAAAAGGACTTAGTTATATATTATCTTATCCATCTTTGAGTCTTAAATTCCTTATGTTCTCACTTAGAACTTGTATTACAAAGGGAAATTGTGGATAAGTGAATGATAATTTTTGTAGAACATCTGGGAGACTGGTAAAAATCCAATGGACATTAATTGAGATAATGTACAGTGCTGAATTCTACATTATAACCCTTAAGTTATTACATATTTGTACAGTGGAATTTAGTGCTATGTGGTAAAGATGAAACTAAATACATAATTTTGTCTAGAATTTAGGATTATATTTTCTTAGTTTTTTGAATTTCATGGGAATTCTTTTAAAGTCAAATATAGAAAAAACATATTCATCAAATTTTTGATCCAATTTCTAAACATGTCAAAGAAATACATACCACAAAATATCTAAACACATGAAAATTTGTCTTAAAGTACAAACACATATGCTTGAGTATCTTTTCAATCTCTCCTATAAGAAAACAATTTTACGTAATATTTAATAAACTGTTCAGTTGAGTAATGTTAAAATTCATTATGAGCTACAAAATTATTCTGGAAAAATCTAAAAGTTTTCAGACAAAGATAAGTATTTGGGAATATGGTTAAGAATCTTAAAATATGTCTCAGTTTATTTAGGAAGCAAGCTAAGTTATTTACAATAATATTAAAATAATCAGGAAAAGTGGTTTGATATAGGCATAAATATACTTTTGTGGAAGTTCTTATTAAAATAAATGGTATTTTATGCTGTTATAAAAACAAAACCCAAAAATCCTAAGTAGCAAAGGATTCCACCTCCACTCCTTTGCAACTGGAAACTGAATGCAACCCCTTCTTTAACTATTTCTGCTTTACATGTGATGTTCCAACAGCAAAGCATTCTTGTAATTTCTGCACACACCAGCTGTTTCTTCATACAGTTATTTATACCTGTTTTCCTGAGGCTGATGTTTCCTTCTCCACTACTCTGCTCCCTTACTACACCACTTCCCTACCCTTCTCTCTTAGACTTTGTATATCTTACTAATTATGAAAGGTGATGCAACCATTTCCATCTCCAGGAAAACCTGCCTTGTCCCCTAACATGAAGATCAACACATAATTTGTTAACCAGACTTGAATTATTTTGAGAAGGAAAAGGAACCCGATTCATAATCACACTGGGAAAAACAGGAAAATGAGGAAATTGCTGGCAAAAAATAGATACCTGGTTATCTTACCTAAAAGAGATTAAGTACTTTCAGGGAGAAAATTCTTTCTACTCTAATCGGAAGAGAACTGCAGTGAGTTGTTTTGGGTTCTTTATTCTCTGTACTTATCCCACCTCAGGAATGTGAGTGATTTTTGTGTTTGGTAAATTTTGAAAGAATAAACTTTTTTTGAGGGTTCTACTTTTTCCTTCCTTCTTTATCATGGATTCAGCCTGCCACCTAAGTGCTTGCAATCATCACTGCTCTGGGCCCCTTCTTCAGAAGAGTATTAAGGTGGCTCACAGCTTCTATGACTGAGGAATTCTGTCTAAATATAGGCTTCATTATGCCCATTTTATTCTCATATTAAATAAGATACAGCAACAACACATTTGATCAATCAGTATCATAAAGGATGTTTTCTACTGCATTTATCATATTCCTCATCAACTTCCTCAATTAATTCAGGAAACAGAAAGAGAAATTCAGTGCTATTTATTCTCTAAGACAAAACAGCTACCAGGTTTTTTTTTTTAATTTTTGCAATTTTATAGTACTCTGAGAATAGATCTATTACTGCATTTACTTATTTGATTACTTTTGACATCTTAATAATTATATGGTGATGCACCTGTACATTCTTTAAGAATAAGAAAAATTATACATTGATTTCCCATTCACAGTGGGAGTATGGCATACTGTAGACAGGCTATCAAGAAATGATTATTTAAAAAATAAACACATGTCTGATTTTTTCCGCAGAAGCCTAGACTCTCTTTGTTTTGGGTTTGTGTCATGAAGGGTCAAGAATGTTCTCATATATGGAAAATATCTGGCATACGGTAGATTACATATAAAGGCCTTTCCATATAACCTATCATTTAATTCAGGAAACAATACTATAAAATAGGTATTATTATTTTCCTTCTTTGAGTAGAAAAGCAGGTTTATAGAGATGTACTTCAGAATGCTGTATAACTGGTAAGAGGTGCATGAATTCAGATCAGCACTCTCTACCTCCAATACCTGGGCAGTTTTGTTTTCCATGTCATTCTGCTATGACAAAGACTGTGTCATTTCTTAGGTACAGGTATAATAATTTCAGCTGGACTTTTGCATACCAATTTATGAGATTCTTCATTAATTGTGAGGTGAATTTTTTCACTATGTTGACGGAAATGAATTATTTCCAGGAAGGCCTTATAGAATAAAGAATATAAGAACTAGAGATTGCTTTAGAGGGTTTCTAATATTTAAACACATAGAAATTATCAATTCTATCATTTCTGGTTTGAAAAATTATAATATTTAAAATTGATGCCAGATGCTTTCTGGGGATTAGCAGTGAGCCAACTTGACTAACCTTAAGGGACCCATAGAGTTCTATTTTTTTATCTGGCATGAAATACTAAAAATGTTTCTGTGCCTGGATATAACCACATATCAGTACATCTTTACCACATATGATTTCTTTCTTGCATCATAGTTGTGTAATGTTCCTATTTATTAAATTCCTAAATGCATATTTTGTATGATTCATTTTAATTTAACTTATTTTTCTTCATATATTCATATTACCCTTGTGGGCATCTCGGCATAAGGAGATAAATTGTAATACTGCTTACAAAGCTTTCGTAACTTAATAAATAAGACCAACGTTGAGCCAAACTACTGCTGGAAGGTGACCTAAGCAATGCTGTGAAAATTTAGAGAAAAAAAAAATCACATTTTGAATGTGAGGAGGGGAGAGACATCAGTAAGGAAGGGAAGTAACATTTTGAGCACAACTAAAGGATGGGAAAACACTATTATTGGACATGAGGAAGGCATAGTAGCATATAAATGTACATCTCATTTAAGATTTGAGACATTCCTCCACGAGCTACCCATTTAACACATGAGTTCTTCTGGGGGAAACTGCAACAGGTGAAACCCAAGGTGGATTACTATGCTTTGGTGTGACCCCTGGATAACAAAGTTTATATACATTGATTGCTACTGTTTTGATAATGTTTCCCCCTCAACTGTATCTCTATATACTTCTAATTAAAAAAAAAGGATTTGAGACAAGACCAGTGTTGCTGTGTAGGTAGGGAGTAGGTGAAAAGTTTGTAAAAGCAATTTGGAGTAACTTATATAACACTGACATGAATATTT
The DNA here is from genome assembly GCA_004027875.1 of Aplodontia rufa. NCBI lineage: Eukaryota > Metazoa > Chordata > Mammalia > Rodentia > Aplodontiidae > Aplodontia > Aplodontia rufa. The sequence continues at coordinate 20,676 of PVKS010007745.1, read as the reverse complement.
TCATAGGAAATTTTTGTTATGAGAAGTATTCAATAGAGCAAAGTGGAGCAATCAGCTCCCTGCATTTAGTGCTAATGAACTAAGCTGCTGAGATTGTAGTATCTGGTGAATGAGTTGAGTAATCTTATATTAACAATTGTTACATTTGTTTTACTCTAAAAGTTCTTTCAATCTAATGTTGTCTATTGGAGATCTCTAAGAGCAGCACCCATGTTTGGTTTCTTGATTGTATTAATGTGCATTGTTTCTCAATCTAATTTTCTATGGGGCATGATGTGCAAATAGTGTTTCATGGAGTACAACTTAGAACTCATTTAAAAAGTAAAGTCAAATATTTTTTTATTAGTTGAATATAGGCTTATAATTGAAGGGGAATCATTATCAAACAATCAAGAACCAACGTATATTTACATAGTTAGCCAAGGCTGATGCCATGTCATGGTTTTCCCCCTTGGGTTCTCCATGGTTCTATGCTTCCCCCAAAAGAACCCTCGTGTTAAATAGACTTCTTGTGAAGGTTGGAGATGTTCTTCTGAGTTGATTCCCCCATACCCCCTTCCTCCAGTCTTCAAGATATCCTTCCTATTTTATTTTATTTTATTTTTTTAATTTTTTTTTCAGGGCTGAGGACCGAACTCGGGGCCTTGTGCATGCTAGGCATGCGCTCTGCCACTGAGCTAAATCCCCAACCCCTATCATTCCTATTTTAATAAAACATTTGAGGTCCCACTTTTTTCACTGAGAGTTAATATTATTATTTTTTTTCCTCCACTTAGTTTTGTATGTGGTGCTGTGATTCAAACCTGGGTCCTCGAGCATGCCAGACTAGCACTCTATTGCTGAGCCACCTTTCCACCCAGAGTTCCACTTTTTGTTGTGACCATCATCATGATGTGGTCTTCAATCTAAATGTACATGAACATGTGCCTGTGTGCATGCACACACACACATACACACACATACACTCACTAAAGTGAGCAGCAGGCAAGCCTCCAGATTTCTTTGGGTAGGACCCTTGGATCCTCTGGACCTATTATGGTGGTTTAGCACTTTCCTTTCAAGAGGAGGCCTTGCCATCCGACTTTTATAGTTCTTCTCCCTGTTATGACTTGAGGCTACAAGTTCATGACTGAGCTCATACCTCTTGGACTTTTAGAAAAGCTTTCATTATTGCTTGTGTCTGATGCCCAATAATTTCACTCCCAGCCTGAAGCCTATGTTACCTCTCATGACTTCTTATGTTTATACTAGATTTGTCCATGCATTGGGCTCTGTGACCCAGGTCTGCCAGGTTTTCTAAAAATACTCTAATTTCCTAATCAAAGAAAACTGTTATCAGAAAAAAGAAACTCACACTAGAAAATGTGGGCAAATAAATGTTGTCTTACTGCTCCCAGAAGGCACTGTTTTCCTCATTCAAATTATTTAAACTGTCTTTCCACCTAACATATTATAACTATTCTACAAAAAAACTAAAAATGCTCTTCCACATGACCTAATTCACGTGTAGAAGCTGCATTCAGCTTCAGATCCAACGTCAGTGGGTGATGAGCATTCCAATCGGTAATGTCTAAATGCAGCTGCTTACAGTCCATAGTCTATGCCTAAATGACTTAAATTAATTCCAAGACTTTCCATACAATATGGGATGAAAAAATGTACTAAATAAAATGATATTTACTCAGAGATACAAAAAATTGAGGGGTGATAACTTCTGGTCAATTATCTATTGCTGTTTATAAAATAACTTAAAATTTAGCAGCTTAAAACAAGAACTTAATTTCCTTTCATGGTTGTTTGGGCCTCACATTTTCCCTCCTGTGGGAGTGTGGTGGTGGCTGGAGCTGGCACTACCTGAAGGCTCCATTGGCTCAGACAGTTGTCTTTCTTCCTTCTGCTGTAAGAGATCCTTTGTCTATTCACCTGGTCTCTCCACACGGCCACTTTCTGTGGTCTTTCCAGTGGCGTAGAGGATGCTCCCACATGGTGCCTCAGGGCACTTTTGAAGGCTCTTTTGTGCTTCTTAAAGCATAGGCTCACAGCTGTCACACATCACTTAGAGTCTAGTGTCTTAGCTCAAACTGTCACAGAGATAATCCAGAATAAATATAGAAGGGATGACACAAGAGTATGAACATCCAAAGAACTGGTTCACTGGGAAATAATTTTGGAGACTGGCTATGACAAGAAAGCACATTTCTACAGTATATTTCAATTATTTTTGAACAGAAATAACAGAGATTACTTTCTCTATCACTGATCTTCACTGCTTGTCTCAGGTCTTGTCTCATAAGAGGATGATCGTTTTCTCTTGTCCTCCATGATCTTGTCTCACTGTGACAAGAAGTGTATTTCTTTGTTTCTTAGGAATCCTACCACATTAAAATCCTACGTCATATTTGCACAATTATGGAAATCTAGGGGCCCACATCTTTGCAGAGCAATTAGTGAACCTATATTTTTTCTAGGATTTCTTGTAGTTACTAACTGGCTAATGTGATTTCTGATTGGAACCTGGGTGAGGAAATATCTTACAAAGGAGGGGTCATTAAAATTAGATTGCTCTGAGAGCTTCTATCTTTTAATGGCAGGCCTTGGGGCTCCACCCACTCCCTCAATCTAAGATGATAAAGCATAATAAATCAGCCCCTGCTAAGAGGCTGCATCCTAAATTGAGGATAGAGCAAATTACTTCTGTTGGGTAATAAAGTATTTGAGAAATGCCTGGCAGATCAGACCCACTTCTTTGGGCCTCCTTGATTCCAGTTTTTAATCCTGTTTTATGCCTTCTGCTTTTTGCATGCACTAGTGCCACAATGAGACAAATAATTTTGACTTTGCAGTTCTGAAAAATTTATGATGATCAGATGATCAGTATTCTTGGATTTCTAGCTGTAGGCAAAAAGTGTTTTATTAAAGTTTCTATTTTTTTCAGGCAAGCAGCTTGTTTCTTTCTTACAGAACTTACTGAATTTTGCAAGAAGTGGCCATGCATGTTTAGCATTGCATATATTTTAGCGGGTCTCTTAAAGTTATTTGCTGGGTATGTGTTTTGGGGTGGCATGTTAAACAGATGTTCTCCAATCTTATAATAAAGACTATCAACCCCTTGGTCTGCATGGAGAAGGGGGATTCCTTCTAATCCATACTGAGTTGTAAAGTATTCCATATCTACATTCTTATTCATTTGTCACCCATTAGACAAAATTACACATTAATTATTCAAGGCAAATGGACAGACAGGAAGAACAGAATCTCTTATCTCTATTACTAAACTCCCCTTCACTTGGACACCTAAATCTCTTCTGCTATATTTAAAATCTATTTTTTCCTGTCACACCTTCAGAAAGGCAACATACTCATTTTAGTAAATTGTCATTATTTTTGCTCTAAAAACGATTGAGTTATTTTTGGTCATTTTTAATATTCTTCTTATACAGAGAAAATATTCAACTCCTATATGTGAGGCTAGACATACAAGATGTCCTCTGGAGGCCCAGAAACTAATTTACCTTTGATATCAAATGTTATATTTCTTCTTTTTTTACTTTTTTCTTTTTAAGTTAGAGAGGGAGAGAGAAAGAAAAAGACAGAATCAATTTTATTTATTTTTTCATCTGGCCTTGTTTCTCCAACACTTAGTTGGATATGTTGTGCTGGGGTTTGAACCTGGGTCCTTGAGCAGGCAAGCACTCAAACCACTGCTCCAGCCCCTCTATTTCTTCTTAACAAGAATATTCCAGAGCAGTAACCATTGACAAGGAACAATAGCAGCCAGAGTTGCCGCGTCATGCAGAGAGACTTCTTTCAGAATGGTCCTTTATTTTGGGGCATATAATATGAATGCTATCCCAGCAGCAGGTGGCACATACCAAGCACACACATCCCTGTGGAGCACTACCTCCAAAGCCAGTACATCAATAACATCAGTAAAACACAAACTCCAAGGGGCAAACATGTTTTGGCTGTGGATTTCTGGGATGGATTGTATTGAACATGACAATGTCTTCTCTAATAGAAGAAGAAGGTTGGTTCTTCTGCATTCTTTTCTTCAAGACTTTTCTTAAAACTCTTTAAATTATTTACTCATGTCTTCTGGGTTTAAAAGACAGTTTTGTGATCTCTTTGTAAATGTCTACTATGAAAACTTCATCCCTGGTCAACAATCTTAGGCAAACAGAAAGGAAGTTTTATGTTTGGTGAGGGTGTTGGTGGAGAAGGGTTGTCCTTTACATCTGTCTTCTTTACTCCAAAGCATCATAATCTTTTAGGTCAGTATCTGTGCCTTTGATTTTTTCCTCCCATTATGTTTAGCACAGTGTTAGCACAAAAAACAGTGTGTTGTTTTTCTTTAACATAACGAAGGCATATAAAATCCATGAAAATTTAAAGAAAAATACATGTATTTTTATCCTGTGAATATTAAATATTAAAATGTAATGAGAGCTATTTGATCTTAAGTGATGACCAACAGAACTTTTTGAAATTCATGATGTGGAAGCCATTTCTTATTGGTTCTCAGTGTAGAGTCACAATGTGGAAACCAGAAACAAAATAGAGGATAACAGGCAACAGAAGTGGATCTTCATCATTTAAAGAGAAAAGCCATTATAGTTCATTAGACCATAAGATTTGTTTATAAATTGATTTTATATTGTCTCTGTTGAAAAAAATACAAAAACAAGTGATTTATTAAAAAAAGATTCTTAATTCTGATTCAAGTTATGTTGTGTAGGGAAAAGGAATCAATAGTAATCTATTAATTAATGGTAACCTTTTAATTTTGTAGGTATTATCAAAATAATATCGATGTATCTGAAAATCAGAAACTAGGTAAAGTTTATTAATTTTCCTTGAGGATAGATATCATCACACTGTCATGAATTTCAAGAATCTACTGTGTGATAGTTTTCTTTCAGACTTCTTTGTAGTGTTTAGTATCTCATTAAGGGTACATATGTGAGCACTTTTGTTAATACGTGGAGAGCCTGAGGGGTGAGGAGAACAGGCCCAGGCTAAGTGAATGTTCAATAGGATTGCACATAATCTTATGAAAATCTTGTAAATCAATAAACAAACTTGTAAAATGGCAAATGTTCATAATCCGTGTGATTAAATTGAGTGGATCAAAATACCAGCTGCTATTTTAGTCTTCTGCAGTACTGAGTTTGTTATTGTTACTGACACATACAACAGCTGCAAAGATAATTTTTATGTTCATTATATTTACCAAGTTACTGGGGGAATTTGAAGCCCCTGAAGTACATCTTAAAATATTTTATTACTCTATAAAAACTCTGTCACTTTAAACTCCATTAGATGAGCTCTTTGGATTAGTAATGACATTCTTAGGAAGAGGCACTGGAAGTGGAGTTTAGGAGTCTCCCAAACTTTAGCCCTTCACAGGCAGTGATGTGTCAGCTTATCCTCAGGGAGAAGGGTTTATACAAAAAGGTCAATGAAGTTATCGGGTAAGAATGGAGTGATTCTCTGTTAGATAAGAACAGATTAATTCTGCTTTTCAGGCCAGCATAAGTCATGTCCCTTACTTATGAGTGTCTCAAAATTTCAAATGTGAAAATATGTGGTTTAAACCCAAAGTAGAGGAAGACTTTTACTTCATGTCAACAAGCCTATCATATATCTAAGATATGGTGTGCAGAAATGGTATATCTAAGTACTATATTTATTTTCATTTAATGAGCCTATTAGAAAAGGGGCAATATTGCACATGGAGTAGTGGAGTAGTTATGGTAACAATATATTTATTTGACTGAACATAAGAGCTATTACTTATTTGAATTCTGTGGCTGAAATAAGAGCAGAGGTAATGGTCAAAGAAGTAGTCAGGAAAGATTAATGAGGAAGGACTTAATCCTATGTGGGGTCATTTTCCCCATGATTTTGACTTGAGTTTTATTATACGTCTACTTTGTAAAATAGACAGAAAAATTGCTCATAACAATATTCCTGCACTTTTAGATGAATAGAAGACCATCTTTGTAGCTATTCCCCTTGTATCTATCAGAGTACTCAGCACACAGTTGAACCTGTGATAGTCAATTCTTTGTGTCAGTTTGGCCCCATTTGTGTTAACTTTCTGTCATTGAGACAAAATACCAAAGCAAATCAACCTAGAAAGAAGGAACATGTTTTGGTTCATGGTTTCAGAGGGTTTAGTCCATGGTTGTTTGACCCCATTGCTTTTCTTCATGTGGTGAAACAGAACCTCAAAAAGAGGTTCTGTGGTGGAACAAAGTTCTCACCACATAGTGGCAGGGTTAAAAATACAGGAAGGGGCCAGGGTTCTAATGCCCTCTTCATGGGCATGTTCCTAAGGGCTAACTTATTTTTATTAGGGTCTATATATTCTATCACCTCCCCAAAATGCCAAAGACTCTTGATAAAGCCTTTACCAAATGGACTTTTGGGAGACATTCAAGATCTGCACCACAACCCTAGTCATTCCACCAAACTCTAACTGATGTTGTGAAGGTATTTTGTAGATGTAACTAATATTTACAATGAGTTGATTTGAATAAAGGCTTGGCCACATGTGTCTAAATGGGCCTGATATAATAAGTCAAACATGTAAAGAAAGAACTGAGGCTTCATAAAAGTAGACCTGTGGGTTGCAACTTCAGCTTAAGCATTTTCAGCCTGCCCTTCCTCATGGCCTTCTCTGGATTTTAGGTTTGTTTAACTATCTCTCATAAGGAATTCTTTGGAATAAATTTCTTTCTTTTGTCTTTATATCTTTAAATTTCATCTCTAAATAAAACATAGACATTAAAATATATATTTAGAATTGTATTTCTATCTGTTATTTTTATGGTATGCAGAATAGTAATGGGTGAAAATGTGAATTTGTTATTGTCTTTATTTAGACATGTAGTTTGGTTATATGCATACAGATGCTAATTTGACAAGGGTATAAATTTTGTGTTTCAAATTCACTGGACTATAATGTCTAGTTATTCAGTCAAATTATCTTGGAGATATTTTGTAGATGTGATTAACATTTGAAATAAGTTGACTTTAAGAAAAGGCAATTACAGACATTGATTTTAGTGGGTGTAACCCAATCAATTCACAGGATTCTCTGAGGATAAAGAAATTCTTCCTGTGAATTAAAATTCCAGGCCTTCCCTAAGGATTTCCAGCATGCCCTTCTGATGGCTTACTTCCATATATATGAGACTTGCCCAGTGATTTCCCACAAGCCAATTTCGTGTGATTAGTTTGTATCTTCTATCATCTATTTACCTATCATCTATTTATCTATCTATATCATCTATCTATATCTATCTTATTTATCTATCATGTATCTATATCTGTCATCTACCTATTTTTTCTAACATCTGCTACTGTTAGTCCTGTTTTTTTGGTAGAACCCTGAATAAATAAAGAAATAATAAATAAATGTGAATAAATGTTAACCTCTGTTGATGCTTATGACTACATTTAGTTATAGGAGAAACCTAAAAGGTTTTTAAAATTGATTTGTGGAAGAAGTGGTGAATAAACATAACAATAAGATAGCATGTATCTATTCAACAGGGCATCACTAAGGAATGGTTTTTAAGAGCTTGAGATGACTCCAACACCTTATAGAGGCAGCTCTCAGGTTATTGAATTATCTTGCTCCTTAATTTCAGATCTTAACATTTTCATAATTTCCAATTTAGGAGTAAGAGATTGTGCCTTAGAGAAAGTTAAGTGTGTAGTCCTGAATCTGTCATGCGGAGAAGCACTTGTCATTATATTATATTATCTACTTTATGATCATGCTTCCTTGGTTTGTTTTCATCCAAACTATCACAAATTTATTCAGTGTGAAAAGCTTTTATCCTCTGTTTTAGTCAGCTTTCTTCTGCTGTGACCAAATGACCTGACAAGAACACCTAGAGAATGAGAAGTTTATTTGTGGATTCACATTTTCAGAAGTCTTAGTCTGTATCTAAGTTTTCATTGTTAATTTGCATATAAATTTTAGTGAAAACATTTTATTTGGTTTATATCCAAACAAGAAAAAAAAGAAAACTATGACTATTTTAAATTCACCAGATATCTGTCTGATAAGACCTCTGCAATGTTACTTTGAGTTGCCTTAACTTCATGATAAATATTGCTTGTTTTCCCCAGGTAAGTGTGTGTCCCAGCCTTCCCTTGTCCTTAATAAAAGACATAAATCATGTTCTCTACCTTATAAGATTCAAAATCTTGATCTTACTTATAGCTTATTTTACATTAGAATATATATTTCAAAAATAGTACTCAAATCCCTTTTGTTAGTTATTTCACTCCTGTGGTAAGAAACCACCCAGTTTAATAAAAAAAAAAAAGATTGTTTTGTCATGATTCATTATGTTCAGGTGACTTAGATTTTTCTCCAATCAGAACATAATATTCTTTGAATATTGTATCTATATGCTTCAGAACTAAGTATATGTCCTTGAAATGAAAAAATTATTGCATCAGGTACACAGAATTCAATTCATTTTGATTTTGAACAGTGTTTTGAAGGATTTAGGTTTATAAAGCTCTAGTTCTATTTTACTGAACATTTAACATATTTTTATGCATTGAACATATTTATATTAAAGATAAGAGAATATTTGAAGAATTAACAGAATCTTCTGAACTTGACATGTTTTGGAATTGTGAAATAGGAAAGATAAACAGGAAACTTGGTAGCGTGTTTAGAATTAAAATGCTCCTTGATCATATTATTTGGAAGATAACTAGAAAAAAAAATACCGAATCCCACATAAACCATTGACCTAAAATTTATGTTTGGAACTGTTGGCCATCATCATTGTTAGTTTGAGTTTGGCAGTTTAACTCAAATCCTAAATGGCATTTTGAAGATTTCTTTTTTTTTTTTTTTAATTTATTTATTTATTATTTTTTTTTTTTTTGCAGATTTCTTTTTAAAGACTTTGCTGCTATTGTTAGGAGAGAAAGTAAGCAATAGTGCTATTCTAAAAAGAAAAAATAAGTAATCCCTGGGAAAACGGGCAGATTTTCTCTTAATTGAACTAAATTGTTTCTGGCTTATCAAAACCATATCCCATCCACAGTATTTTTCCACAAGCAGTGTTTTGTAAAACAAGTCTATTTTTAAAGTTAAAATAAGCTACTTTAAGGGTATAGTGGTAGGTAGCATTCTAAGATGGTCTGCAATATTCCTGCCCTTCTTTGTGTGTATGTGTGTGTGTGTGTGTTGTATATACACACACACATATGTGTCTATATATATTTACATATAATCCTCAATCTTTAAATATAAATTCTGATTGTGTTATTATATACAAGCTTGTATCAGTATTGTGTTGGTGTGGGGATTGAACTGAGGGGATTTCTACCACTGAGATATATCCTAAAGCCTATTTATTTATTTATTTATTTGAGACAGGGTCTAAGTTGCTGAGGCTGGTCTTGAATTTATGATTCTCCTGCCTCAGCTTCTTTGATATCATTATACATATTAATGGAAACTAATATAGGTACTTTTTATAAACTTCCCCTATAGATTCTGGGGCTTAAATTATAAATGAGAAACTATCTGTTTTAGTCAGCTTTTTTGTTGCTGTGACTGGAAAAAACCTGACAAGAATAATTTTAGGAGGAAAAGCTTATTTTGGGGTTCACAGTTACAGAGTTCTTAGTCCACAGGCATCCAGTTCCATTCTTGGAGGCTTGAGTTGAAGCTGAACATCATAGTGGAAGAGTGTAGAAGAGGGAAGTGGCTCAAGGCATTGCCAGGAAGCAGAGATTCCATACCAGATACAAAATATATACACCAAAGGCATGCCCTCAATGCCTCACCTTCTCCAGCCACACCTTACCAACCTACAGTTACTAGTTAATCCACTGATAGGGATTAATGATCTGATTGGGTTAAGGCTCTTATAACTCAATTATTTCACTCCAGCCTTCCAGAATTGTAACACAGAAGCTTTTGGGGAGATACCACACATTCAAACCATAAAAGTATCTATAAGCTGTAGTCAACAAAAATCAACCAACAGTTTTAGAAAACAAATTAATGTGCTGGCTTCTATTCATGAACAAAGAAAACTGTATAAAGAAGAGCTTATGCTTACATTTGACAATCAGTTCTGGGTATTATCAGGTAACTATCAGGGTATTACCAGGTAACTAATTGTTACCTGGATTATTATCATTACTTCCTCATTTCCTTCCTTCCTTCCTTCCTTCCTTCTCTACCCACTTTCATCTCTTGATATTTGTTCAAATGCTGTCTCTTTTTGTCTAAATTCTTTCTTGTAATTCTGATATGTTGGAGGTTCTTGGTTGTTGTGTGATTTACCTTTTAATCCATTATCGTCATTAAAATCTTTGTCGTGGGGGCTGGAGCAGTGGCTCAGCGGTTATGGCACTTGCCCAGCATGAGCCAGTACATGGGTTCAAACCCCAGCACCCACGTACACAACTGTGTCAGAGCAACTAAAGCTACATGAAAAATTCATTAGAATTGATTATCTCTCTCTCTGTGTTTCACTGTCCTTCTCTCTTTAAAAAAAAATCATTGTCATCTGTAATCATCTGACTATGTTAACTGTGAGCAAATGGGATATAGAATAGAATTACTTGATAGGTGTGGATCTAGGGACTAAAGATGTTGGGGAAACCAGATTTTAATGTACACTAGAGTCCTGATGGTATATGGAAATAAAATGGACTGAATATCAGGGCAAGTTTTAAGACAATGAGATAGGTTGAAAAAATATAATAAGATAAAACAATGTATTTGCTGCATTCTTTAGTAAGTAGTATTAAATGTGGAGGAGTTTTTTTGTCCATTTGGTGTTTTACAGTATACCCAGTGCCCAGAATAGTCCTTGGAATTTATATATAATTAATTCATGTACATTTTTAAAAAATATTGCATGTTACCTTAAGGAACCTTGATTTTTATCTGATCTCAGAATTTGTGATTCTGACTTTTTGAGTGGGAAGTGCACAGAATTTGTAGAAGGAGAGAATGACATATTTTAATTAATTTAATATTTATCAAATCAATTTAAAATAAAGAGACATAAGATGCATAAGTATATGAATTTATGTGCATTTAGAAAGGATTTTAATATTGCATGATTTCATAGGATTCTAAATAATTTTACAATGAAGGACTATTGAGTGTGCTAGTAAAACCTAAAAAGAACACTTTGAGGAAAGAAAATTACTAAATATAAACACTTATTTTATAATTCAGCCAGTGGAGAATTTCCGGGACATGTAGCACTGACTCTGGAGATGACATGGAAATTGTTGTTTTCCACTAGAATACACTAAGCATATGCTAAGCCGTCATGAACGCCAACAGAAAAAATGAAGTACCTATTTGTGCATAGCCTTAGCCAAGCCATTTCTGAAGCAGACCTACAAAATCAGCTCAGCAGATTTGCAGAAGCTTGTAATGTGGAGATTATTACCCACAAAGATGACCAAGGAAACCCACGGAAAGTTTTTGCATATATCAACATTAGTGTAGCATGAGCAGATGTGAAAAATATGTATGTCTATTTTAAATGAAATAAAATGGATCCAAAAACTGTTCTATACATATACACAATGAAATTATACTCAACAATTAGAAACAACAATACTCCAGCCTTTGAAGGTGAGTGCGTGGCAAGGGAAGAAATGCTGAGTGAAGTTAGTCAAGCCTAGAGACTCAAGGTTCAAATTTTTTCCCTCATTTCTGGAGGCTAGAGCAAAACCCAGGCTTGGATGAAAGGTGGGTCAAACTCAGGTATTAGACCCAGAAAAGATGCAGCAAGACATAATTTAGGGCAACCAGATAATGCGTGGAGGCAGGAGAAGGAAGGTGTAGGTGGGAAGTCAGGGAGAGGGAGGGAGGATAGGGGCAGGGAGGTATCTACGGAGGCATACAACAATGTGGCATATTCTTTACCCTACTGAGAATCCAAATAATACTTATGCAAACATTTAATTCTGGAAAATTCACAATCTAAGCATTTATATTACTTGTAGGGGCACAATTCAGAAGAATCGAGATTGGGGTGTGAGCGATGTTGGGGAAATTCTGATTTAAGAAAAATGCATATCGTATTGTTACTTTGTAGGCATTTATGATCGTACCACAACTCAATTCCTTAATAAAAAATTAAAATAATGGAAAAGTGGAACTTTATAAATTTAGCTATTAAAAGAAAAGTGTATGTACAGATTGACATGAGAGAGAAACAGCAAGAACAAAGAAAGAAAAATTAACATCAGGCATCTTAAACTTTTTGGAAAAGATAAGAGATAGATTTCCATATGAAATCTGTGTCTTCTGCAAAAGTACCAAGGCACAGCATTTGGGTTGTGAATAAATTTGGAACAGCATTTTTTCTCTTCTTCCCCTTAAGAATCAATATAAATGTAAATGTTATGAATATGATCAATCAAAATACTTCCACAACCAAAAGAAGATAGCAGTTTTTGCAAATATTCTTTCCTTTGACCCTGCTTGGGAATTGGAAGGAGTGAATGAGCCTATGAGTAAGAAACAGTGAAGAGAGTTATCTGACTTTCATGACTCTCCAAAGGAAAAAAAAATTCTGAATGATAAGAATCCTGCTGGATCTCTAAGTCAAAAGGCTAGTTAAAGGAGAATCTACACTTGACACATGAACAGGCTGTAAAAGAAACAGTTTGTAATTCTATTACCTTTCCTATATCACCCCCTATACCTGATTCTGTTACTCAGAAGCTTAAAAGTATACTGTTTCAGACTTCTGACTTAGAAGCAGGAAGAAAGAGACATAGCATGTTGATGATGTGGATTCTGTAAATGAATTAAGAGTGATTGCAGAAGAGCAAAGCTTACTGAGAATGAAGTGGTCCTCAACAACAGGCTCTGAAATTTAGCCCTTTGAATTTGCAAGAGATTATTTCAAATCACATATTCACAAACTTCATTCTTTTACAGATTTAAGTATCAAAATGACATCTCCTGCCTTATTAATGATATTAGTTGAAATCATTGCAATAAAAATTGTAAGGTCAAAAACAGTGCAGAATTTTCACAAATGAAAAAATCTGTACATGAGAAAACTTCTATCAAAAAATAGAGAAAAGCTTGCTAGTGCTTTTGATGAGTTTTCTGGTCAAGTTATTAGAGCAGAAAAAGGGAAAAACAATGCAGAGTCAGCCCTCAGTCATGGAGTGAAACCTTTTAATAGTGAATCTCTGTTTGAGGCCATCAGCAATGAAGATGGAAAATCTGAAGGATATATATAGCACCATGATGAAAAATGGCCCTTGTGTGAATCTCAAAAGTTCACCTGGCACAGTTGGCTAGCAGAGATCCGGCAGTTCCAAAAGAAAGCACTGAGAGTTAAGGGTCTGGAAGCACCACCCACTGCAATTCAGACAGAATCTCCAGGAACCCCAAGGCTCCCCATGACCTCCACATTTTCATATATTCACAACCACATATTCATCCTGAGGAGATTGTGCCTTCTCTTTTAGAAGGAGAACACTTGCAATAAACAAAAAGATTCCAGGTTTTCAAGAAAGTAGGCAGTCTGTATGGAAAGAAAACAATGATCTTTCATCTCCTGGAATTGATCCTTCAATTTACTATAGCTAAACTATAGAACCAACCCAGATGCCCCTCGCTGGATGAGTGGATTAAAAACTGATCTATCTATATCTATCTATCTATCTATCTATCTATCTATCTATCTATATGAGTTCTACTCTACTATTAGAACAGTATTATGATATTTGCAGCCAAATTATGCAGAGTGAAATATCCCAAACTCAGAGACTTAAGGGCCAAATGTTTTCTTTCATATGTGGAAGCTAGAGTAAATTCTAAGACAGATTGAAAGCTAAGTTTAAGTAATAAACTCACCATAGTTGAAATTTCACAGAAGAATGGAGACCATAATTATGAAGGTAGGGGGTGAAGGGAGCCAGGGAAGGGAGGGATGGATAAGGGGGGTTATTAATACAACTGGGAACTCTTGACTTCCTTGAGAAGCTTAACTGTATGCAGACAGAGAAACTCAGAAATTTCAAAAATTAATATGCATGTGTATGCTCATTTCCAATTATAGCATGTGGATATTACAAAGGAGACGTGAGACTGGGGAAAGGACGAAGCAGGGGGAGATCCTGGACTAGGATTTGCCTTAACTTATTATGTCAACATCCATGTTTGCATGAATATATAACAGTGATACCCTCCAGTATATGATTATGTTGAACAAATAAAAAAAGGAAGATACCAGTTTCTGTCACTAAAATAAATAAATAAATGAAAAAAGAAAAAAAATAATAAAAAATAATCCCTGCTATTTGTTAAGCCCTATGCCAGAATCATTCATATACTATGTGGTTAGGGAAATGGGTAAGAAAGGGACATGAAGGGGAACCATAAATCTGTACTCTCTTTTTTAATATTTTTGTTTATTAAGAAATATGCTTATTTCTATCTATAACATGGGGGTAAAGCAGAGGAGAATGGGAATGGGAGTGGTTGAAGGGGGGAGATCCTGGACTAGGATTGAATTTAACTTACTTTGTCAATATCCATGTATTCATGAAAGTATAACAATGATTCCTTCCTATATGTAAAACTATGTCAAACAAATAAAAACATAAATTTAAATTAAAAAAAAAAGAAAACAATGAAAAATCACTGAAAGAAGGTTACCTCTGAGAATGTTAGTAAATTTTGAGATCCCTTGAAACATGGGGGTCCCAGTAGCATTTCCGTTAGATACAGGGACCCTTGCTTGGCTGTTCAAGCAAACTGACTTCATGCCAGGAGGAAAGAAATGGGAAGAGGAAATCTTATCTCTAACTTGCTGCCATTAAAATGTAAGAAATCCTTAAGTCTCAAAGCAATGACTCACAAGATAGGCTTTGATGAAAGCAATTGCAATGGCACCTGAAAGAAGGAATCAGCTTCAGACAGAGGAAGAGAGGTCTGATTGAAGAAGCATCATATCTCTTGAGAAATTACCAAAGATCTCTCCACCAGGAAACACACTCAGGAAAGTAAAATTCATTTTTCACTTTTTGTTGGTGATCAGTTAGATGTGAATGCTAAAGGTAAGCATGCTGAAGGCAAGGAAAAGTGCTTGGTGTCTTGGAGTCCCGTCAGAAAGCAAACAAAGTGCAGAAGAAGCTGATGCATAATGCTTTGGCAAATGCAGATAGCACCTAGAGGACAAGCCATCTTCAGTTCTGAAAAGGGAAAGTGAAACAGAGGGAGATGATGAGGAATCTGACTCTGAAGATGACAATAACAGGTTCAAAATGAAACCCCAGACTGAGGCAGAAGCTTCTGGATTTAGAGTCTTGCTTTTGTTCCTGATAATAGATTCCACATGAACTCCTGGTTTTTAAAAAGTGACACTGAAGAAGAACAGGAAGAGATAAATGAAAACCTCAGAGGAATAAGAATGTGCTGAAAAAACAAAGAAAGAAAAAGAACAAAGTCCCATTGTACAAAATGGTTTGCACATCAGCATAAGCACTTTTCCAAGCAACAAAATCAGTAGCCACTAAGAAACTTAAAGACATTGTATGGTACAAGCCAGTTGAGACATGACCATGCCCCTTATGAAAGAAAGAGGGATGACAAACAAAGTGAAGAGAACAGAAGGAAGAAGCAGAGAATCTACCTGAGATGTCTTGAGAAATATATTATAACCTTGCCATGAAAGTGAAATAAATATACTACAAAATATAATAAGAAGTAGGGAAAATCACCCTGGAATGGGGACTGTGGTTGAGAGAAACGTGCAGCTCTGGTGAGTGGCGTCCAGCAGCTTATTGGTTTCAGATTCTCCTCATTTGATTCTGACACTAGAGATGTAAAGAAAAAGACCTGTAGAGTAGAAGCAGGGAGACCTGCTAAATTGTTGGGCAGGGGTATCCTTGCTGCCCAAAGAGCATCACAAAAAGCACCCACAAGCTTACTGCCTAAGAAAGAGGCCACTGGATTTTTCTTTTTCTCTAAGGACGATGAAGGACCTCATGAGGTTTTGAATTATTCTGGAGAGGAGTGGGAAGTAATATTATCAGGAGTTATTAGAAGGCAAGAATCAACAGCCTGCATATAGATTACCAGAGGAAGCATAAAGATGCGTAAAGAAAAGTGAGACTGGAGTAATAAAAGTCAGCATTTGTTTTGATACTAAATGTGAGTAAGGCTCATCTAAGGATATTGACACAGAAAATAGTTTTAGCTGACAGAGAAGAAATTTCAGAGTGAAAGAATATTCAAAATCTATAGGAATATCATTCAAGTTGTCCTCTTTCTTCTGTGGCATTAGACTTTATTTCTGTAGGATAATTATTTCAAAATTTAAATTTAAACATTTTTAAATGAAAGGGGGATATAAAAGGTCTACAACTAAATCATAGACCATGTGCATAGTAATTTTGTAACATATATTAGTATTTTCTTTTGACACATTACAAAGTTAATCTACTACACTCCTGTTTTCCCTATCAGAGTTGGGAAACAATGCAGATGTAGATACTAGAACCAGATAGCTGAAGATATAATACTAAATTATTAGTAATGACTTTTTAGACAATGCTCCTTATGGTTATTTTCTTAAAGAGAGTGACAGTGAGTGAGAGAGAGTGATAATCAATTTTATTTAGTTTCCCATGTGACCTTCATTGCTGCAACACTTCGTTGTGCTAGGGTTCGAACTCGCATGTTCGCACATGCCAGGCAAGTGCTGTTACCACTGAGCCAATGCTCTAGCCCCCTTATGCTTATTTTTAAATATCACCAACACTGATTTTTTTTTGTGAATCAACTTTATTTTTTTATGTGGGTTTCACTTTTTTGACACTTAGTTGCGTATGGGGGTTTGAACTCACATCCTCACACATACCAGGCAAGCACTGTAACAGTTGAGCCACCACTCCAGCCCCGATTTTTTTTTTTTTTTTTTTGCCTAGGCCTTACAAGAAAAATAGAAAATAGTCCTTATTATATAAGTGAGGGAACAGATATAGAAATTGATTGCCAAGTGTGTCTGTTCTGATTATGTAATGAAGAATGGTAGAAATAAGTACAATGTTGTATTATAGACCTGCTATAAAAGCTGAACTCAAGCCAACCAAACTCTATTTGTCACCTGGTGCAAATATTCTGAATTTGTAAACCTCAGTAACAGGGAGACCCCAAGCATTATTCATTTGTTAGTTGGTAGCCACTGTGTAATAATCCTTGAAAAGTCAAGATTGTTCTCTTTCTTCAGTGTAAAATGTATACCCATCTTGGTAAAAGTTCCCAAAGCCCTTTGGAAAACCTAAAACAGTATTTATTTGGTGTCCTACAGGCTGATATAAATGGGGTTAAATGAACAGTTCACACCTGAAAGAGTACTCTAATATTCCTATTGTCCTAAATAGTTAGATTTATTCCATTATGTAAGAACCTTCTAACTTCTATACTTAATTTAGATGGCTACTGAATCTAAGGCTCATTTAGCACTCAAACAATTCCAGTTGCTTCTAGCTGCCTGAATTTCTTTTATTTGCTTACACTCTTGTAATACTGACTTCTAGATACTCCTATTAGCAGATAAATATTTAAATTAATTTAATCTACAGTAATCACATAAAGTCAATATAATTAGTATCTTCTTTTTCTATATCAGCTACTTCATTGGCAAGAAAGCATCAGTTGGATTTGGGAGTTTATAAGACATATTTTTACAACTTAACCAAATATTCCCATTAAAGTTCTAAGAGACTCTTTTTCAATCAGTGCCCTGACTTTTGCATAAGAGATGCAGCAAGATCAGGAATCCAAATTATTCTGTAATTCTACAACTCCTTGCATTGATTTCTGTGCCTGACGTATTGTTATTTCAGTCAGTGGCTATAAGATATAAAACTTTCTTTTAGAGAACTCAGAGGAGACTAAACCAATTGGTGCAGGTGTGTTTGGGAAGCATAGAGAAAAGAAATTAGGTAGTGCAACCAAACATTTAAGGCCCCAAGCTACGCTCTCTTCCCTTATGCTATCCAGTTCAATCAGAAGCAGCCAGCTCACCCTGCAGTCTCGGTAGCAGTCCTGAGTGCCATCATACTGTTCATTTGCAGCAGCCACTTGAACTCTAAATCCCACTCAGTGATAAGACATTGCATGCTGTGAAGGACCTCATGTCATGGGATGCTATAATCCATTCTTCCCTGGTAATGAGATAATTGCTCTCTTCAAACCAGGTCACATAATCAGTCCAAAATAACCATCTTAAAGGGCTTTCCCTGGAATCAATTCCAGTTCTCTATATGTTATTAATTAATGTCTATTTTGAGAAACAAAAACCACACTAAATATTTCAAATAATAATATCAATATTTTTCATTTAAGGTCTAGGGATTTATTTATGTGAACATAAGGGTATCTTCTACTTAGGACTCTAAGAAATAAACTGATTTCTTGTATTTACTAATAGATCTTCCCTCATATTATTAGCTCAACACATGAATTATTAATTCCAACAATGGATACTGT
Organism: Aplodontia rufa; assembly: GCA_004027875.1. NCBI lineage: Eukaryota > Metazoa > Chordata > Mammalia > Rodentia > Aplodontiidae > Aplodontia > Aplodontia rufa. The sequence continues at coordinate 2,135 of PVKS010007745.1, read as the reverse complement.
TACATCATAGCACAGATAATGGACTCTAAATTTCCATTTCTATGTTTGCTTATTTTTTTTTTACAATTTTTGTGTATACTTGTTTTTCATGGGGAGTTTACATATGAGTGAATCATTTCTTTGCAAAACAACAGGTTTAGCATATACTAAGTAGGTGATGCTGGAGAAGTTATTTAACCTTCCTGAGCCTCAGAAACCTTTCAGAAAGTATAAGGTATTGATATCCACTTATGGATTGCTGAGAGGATTCAATGAGACATGTTAACACAGGAAAACAAAAAAAATGTTAGTAATGAAGATTAAGGAGCTATTTTATGTTTTTTCATGTGCATATCATTTATTATTGTTTGTTTTAAATGTACTATTATTCAGAGAGACATTTGGAAAGAAACCAAAGGTGAAAGCAAGTTTTATTATTACTCTTGCTTCCCACATCTTTACTTTCATGAGAAGCTTGTTTTGCAGAGGTTGTGGGCCCATATGAAACAGGCATTTGTCTGATGCTAGTGTGGTCTTGGAAGAAGTAACTTGACTGGTTTGTTGTAAACCAAGGAACTTTGTTTACTGTCACTTGTGTAAACTGAAATTGTGCATAGGAAGACAGTGTTTCCACAAAAGCAGCGAGGACAGACCCAGAAGTATACCATGCATATGCATACTTCAAAAAGTACATCAAATATATTTCTTTTGAAATAAATATAAATATTCAATCTAGGAATAAAACCAAGTAGAACCAATCCTGCATTTATTGTAAGAAATTGAACCATTCCCTAGAGGCATACTATGAAGAACATTCTTTGAGGAATCCAAGTTTTCTAAAGGAAACCAGAATTCATTGCTTTCAATAACTTCTTATTCTGGAACTACACAACCTTCAACTTTATTTTATTCATGTTTGCTCTTTTTTGAGTCTTAAAATAGGCTTTGGTTAAGCCAGCTGTTCATGAAACTGAGAGGAGGAGAGAAAAAAAGGAAAAAAAAAAGCAAGCTTAGGAAAGCACAGTGTCTGGCTTAGATTTTGCATCGTTGCTATACTAATCAATATCACAGTAATTAAAATCACCTATGATTAATGGCCTGGCATTTTTATAGGGCTTTGTTGTCTGCAAAAGCATTTCACAATCTATTTTGTCTAACTGCCCAGGAGGAGCAAGCCCCAAATCACCAGGCTACCTTTTGTCCTTAATTTCCATCTGAACTATTTTTGTCTACAGAATGCAGTATCTTAGGTTGCAATTGTGGGTTTCCCCTCTCTGTGTGTGAGGAAAAAGCCCTTTTCTCTGAAAATCAAAGACTGGAGCTGGAATTCAGGGATGACGACTCATTTCAACTATTCATTGAATTCACCTTGTCGCTATGCAGAGAGCCCCCTGTGATATCAGGATTCTGACAGGCCAAAGTTTTGTTTTCTACCCTATGGCTATTGCTATTCACATTATTTCTTTCTGTGAGACTGAATAGTCAATGCTATTATTCTCATCTTGTATAATCAACCGTGGGCTGGGACTCTAAATCTTGAGTTCTAATCCTGGCACTTGATTAATGTAATCATGGAAAATCGACATTTTAACCACACACATGCAAATTAGCTCATATCTTAAGGCAATTCCCTTAAGGAGGAATTAAGACTAGCCATTACTTGCAGCTACTTAAATAAGTATAAAAATGCTTAAAATAAATCTTTGGATAGTAAGATGTGTTTCTGATACTTCTTTATGATGCATGAATTTCATTCAACAAGGGCTTTGCACTTATCGCTGATTAAGAACAAAAATGACTGCACAAAAGCTTTTGGGAGTTTTCTGAAGATTGACTTTAAATACTTCATCAGAAAACACTTCATGTAGAGTCTAAATTTGTGGTCCTAGATACAGTACTTCTCACCAAGCATCAATGAGTACTCAAATTGTTCAATTTTAATTTCATTTTTGATCTGCATATGATTTGCACATTTTTTCCAGATTATACGTACTTTATTTATTTATTTATTATTATTTTTTGAACAACCTTACACGATTTTAACAAAATAATATAAAATGTGTATAAAATGTGTAAATATTCTGGATATTGCAATTATCTCCAGGAGTGCCCCCCAATTACCCTCCCTTATCCCTCCCTTCCCTTTCCCTTTATAA
>PVKS010007744.1:0-71511 GCA_004027875.1 Aplodontia rufa | reverse complement strand
TGGCATAACTATTCGAACACAGAATGTGAATGGTCTCAAAGCACCAATCAAAAGACACAGGCTAGCAGATTGGATCAAAAAACAAAACCCAATAATATGCTGCTTACAGCCAATGACATCCACAGATTGAGGGTAAAAGGATAGAAAAAAATCTACCAGGCATATGGCCCAAGAAAGCAAGCTGGAGTTGCAATTGTTATATCCAACAAAATGGATTTCAAACATAAATTAATTAAAAGAGACAAAAAACACCACTGCATCCTAGTAAAGGGATCAATACAACAGGAAGATAAATATATATTCTCCAAACACAAATGCCCCCAACTATGTGGAAAAATTACTCCAAGGTGTAAAACCACTAGTGGACTTCAACACGATAGTACTGGGAGATTTTCATACACCTCTATCACCAATAGTCAGATCATCAAAGCAAAAAAACAGCAAAGAGATCGCCAGTCTAAGCAACACAATGAGTCAAATAGACATCTACAAAATATTCCAACCCAAAGTGGTAGAGTATATCTTCTTCTCAGCAGCACATGGATCCTTCTCTAAAATAGATTATATTCTAGTTCATAAAGGAAATCTCAGCAAATAAAGTAGAAATTATTCCATGTGTCCTATTAGACCATGATGCCATGACCCTAGCAATTAATAACAAAAATCATCACAGAAAACACACATATACATGGAAATTGAAGAATACCCTATTAAATGAAGAATGGATCCAAGAAGACATGAGAACAGAAATTAAAGAATTCTTAGAAGAGAATGAGAATGAACACACAACATATGAAACCTCTGGGACAGCATAAAAGCATTCATAAGTGGAAAATTTATTGCATGGAGTGTCTACTTTAAAAATCAGGAGAGATCCCTAATGAATAAGCTATGCTCCACCTCAAATCTCTACAAAAGGAGGAACAATCTAATCCCAAAGTCAGCAGAAGACAGGAAATAATCAAGATCAAAGCTGAAATCAATGCAATTGAGAACAAAAAAAACAATAAAAAGAATCAACAAAACAAAGAACTGGTTCTTCAAAAAACTAAATTAAACTAAACTAAAATAAAATTAACAGAACCCTAGCTAATTTAACTAAAAGAAGAAGAGAATAATAGCAAATCAACAAAATCACCAACGAAAATGGCATGATCACCACTGACATATTGAAATCAAACAGATTATTAGAGTATATTTTGAAAAACTACACTCCTCTAAATCTGATAATCTGGAGGATATGGACAAATTTCTACACACATACAACATCCCAAAATTGACACAGTATGAAATCCTAAACAGCCCAATAACAGGCACTGGAATTCATACAGCAGTTAAAAGTCTTCCAAAGAAGAAAAGCCCAGGACCCCATGGATTCCCCACTGAGTTTTACCACACCTTTGAAGAAGAGCTAACACCTATTCTTATTAAGCTATTCCAAGAAATTGAAAAAGAGAACTCCCTCTTTTTATGAAGCAACCATAACTCTGATAACAAACCCCAACGAAAACACAACAAAAAAAGAAAACTACAGACCAATATTCTGAATGGCAATGGAAGAAATGATGCCAAGAGAAGTTAGAGAGTCAAGGGCTGCATGTTAGTCCTCGTTTGTGGTGGCTGGAGCTAAACACAGGCTTGGGGGAAAGGTAGATAAACTCATGAATTAGAACCATAGAACAAAAATGCAAAATGTTAATATTTAGGAGATACATTTGCAAGATACTGAATAAGAGATTTGAACAAGCTGTACTGCATCCTTTTACAAAAACATAAATGCTTAATCCTATTGTCAATATATATCAAAGGATAACAAGAGATGATAGGAAGGGAGGAGAAGGGGAAATGTTGGAACTGAGATAAAGCAAAGTACCTTCTAAGCATTTATAAATATGTCACTTTATGTACTATACTCATGTATATAAAATGTTCTTCATAGGTTTTAGAATTGTGATACTGTACTTGGGTTTTTTTTTTTTTTAATAAATATAGGACCCAGAAGAAAGGCAAGGGATTGGGGAATGGGAGGAGAGAGGTAGAGGGGTGCGGCAGGATAGATGTATTGACCAAATTATTTTGCTGTACTGTGTGCATCTAGGAATATGTGACAACAGGTCCCATCATTATGCATAACTGTAATGCACTAAGAAAAAAAAATCTTCCATATGGCAGACCTGGAAGTCCTGAGTCTCTTTTGACTTAAATCACTTTTACATGCATGTAGCAGGTAGAACACAACATAATTTATTTTCTTCTTATTTTTTTTTACTTTAAAAATGGCATGTATTTATAGGGTACAGTGTGATAATCTGATACATGTATACAATGTGTGGTGATCAAAACAGGGTAACTCGCATTTCCAGTTCCTCCAACATTTATCACTATTTTGTGTTGGGAATCTTCAAGCTTCTCTCTTCTTGTTCTTTAGAAAATATATAATAATTATTATAGACTATAGTTGTTTTGTTCTACTGAGCTATTAAACACTAAAACTTATTGCTCCCATGTAACTGTATTTTAGTACCTGTTGTCTGATCTCCTTCTTTCCCTCTGCTCTTATATCCTTCCTAGTCTTTTTTTTTTTTTTTAAAGAGAGAGAGGGACAGTGAGAAAGAGAGAGAAAGAATCAATTTTTATTTAGTTTTTCATGTGGCTTTCGTTGCTTCAACACTTCATTGTGTTTGTGGTACTGGGGTTCAAACCCAAGTCCTTGTGCATGCCAGGCAAGTGCTATAACCACTGAGCCACAACTCCAGTCCCTATCCTTCCTAGTCTTTAGTGACTACTCTTATACCTTCCACTTCTATGAAATTAACTTTTATAGCTACTACATATGATGAAGACTTGCAATATTTATCTTTCTGTGAATGATTATTATTATTATTATTAATATTCTGTGAATTATTCCATTTAATATAATCCTTCAGTTCCGTCTCTTATTGCAAATTATGAGACTTTCCCTTCTCTATGGCAGAATAGTATTCCACTGAGAACAAAACATATTTTTTGCACAGTTGTTTCTTTATCTAGGTTTTCAGAGCAAGTCAATTTGGAGTAGATTTGTGTTTGGGGAGAGCCCCTGAAATGGGCTCTTTTAGTTATGTAAGTCTAAATTTTCAAATGATTTTGTGAAAAGGTATTATAGGGCCTTATGTGGCCTGGTGGAGAGGATCCCTAAAAATGTTCCCTATGTTCTGATCTGGTTTGAGAGAAAAGACATACGGTTTTCCATAAGGACCAAAGAGTCTTTTGTGGGTAAGGCATTGAGATTGAGGCAATCCCAATTTAGAAGCTCAGGGCTACTCTGATGGATTGGGATTATCTCATCTGAGGTCTTCCAGGAAGCAAAGAGACACTTTTTGGGAAGTCTGACCCTGTGTTCCAGGCTCAAAATTGGTTCCAAGGACCATGGAAGAGCCATTTCAGACACAGAGTGTGGTTGAGATGAGAGGCCCTTTATGACCTGCCCCCCTCCAACATGGAGTTATCTTTGTAGGATAATGGCTAGGCATGTGAGTGTAGACTTAAATAATTTGAAAATGAGAACCAAGCATGATAGCCCTTGTTTAGGGAAATGAAACAAAAATAGCACTGTCTCTACAGTAGATGAGGGTCAGCTCATTGTGTGGGACCAGTGTTGCCGATAACCCTGGAAAGCAGCAACATGTTCAATGGCAGGTGGAAAGTGGGTGTTCCTTGTGCACAGGACAGACGCTGGATTCTTACTCAGGGGCTCTGTTAACCAAAAACTGTTCATGGCTTGTCCACCCCTTGCTTTTCTCCATAATGAGGGTAAAAAATGAATTTAATCAATCCCCAGCTCCCCTTGTCAATGGAGTGGTCACGTGATCTAGTTCTGGCCAATAGGATGTAGGCAGAATTCCCATTTCAAATCAAAAGACTTTGTCCTTTGCTCATCCTTCTTCCTGCCTGGAGGTGCAGTGGCCTTGTCCTGTGACCACAGGAGTGAATTAAATGAAGGATGGTAAGCTAGGACCTGGATCCTTGAGGGCGATCTAGCCCTGCTCTGCTCCATTCCAAGTGTCTTGTTATGGAAAGGAAATGCTCCCCTATTTGTATAAGCCACCAGGAGTTGGATTTTCTGTTGTTTGCAGTGGGACCTGTTCTTAACTGCTACAGGTCTGAGGCCTCAGGATGGCAGATACTGTGCTGCTGAATCACAAGGGCTTGCAGCCACTCAAGTGATTAATTGGAAAAAATGAAAGAAATGTGCTCACATTGGTAACCTCAGCTGGTGATGTGAAGCATTATCTCATTCATTCCCAAAATAGCACTGTGTCAGACACAAAGCAGGTGTGCTGCTCCATTCCCAATACCTTTGGAGGCCAAAGCCCGGGGACATCCGGTGAGGAATTCTCTAATTACAGAAGTCATGCATCTTCACTGGACAAGCAGTGGAAAATACAGAAAAGTATGAAGACGAAATTACTTGACATGTTGTCTATGGAACAGTTCGATGCATTTTGTCCTGGTCTTTTCCCTTTGTGCAAATACACACACACACACACACACACACACACACGCACATACACTTTACAAAATTTGGATCATACTCTGTAGGAAAATTTGACTGTATTTTTTTTTTCTTAAGTGTCTTTCAAAAAGTCACAATAATTGCTCCCATGGAAACCAAGGTAGAGGCTGGGATTATGGTGTGGACTAAGAACAACTCTTTTGCTTTAAGAGATGGTAGTGTACCTTATTAGCTTTAATGTTCTAATGAATGAGAAGAGAGGATCCAGAGGAGGCCTGGGTGATCTGTTCTTACTAGAGCTCACTGTCCCCTGCACAAAGATGATCTGGTCCGAGGTCTCCTGAAAGGCCTTGGAGGGCTGCTCAGCCGTCCGAGTGGAGCCTCCTGTGTCCCTTCATGCTAACTGGAGACCTGGGGACCCAGCAGGCTTGGAGGAGAAGCAGGGAAGAAGAAGAAAAGGATGGTAGGAGGAGAGGAAAGGAGGCAGATGGAAAAGGAGTAATGATATTGGAAAGGGCAGAATTTTCTATACTCTTTTGGGCGGGTTTCTTCCATCCCCACCTCAACCCTGATTTCCTGGGGCTAGCACTTCTGCCCCACAGCATTAATATGAAACCCAAGCAGCCCCAATGTCAAATTCTGCTTCTGCTTCTTAATGGCTGTGACTCTGGCAAGCTTTTTAAATTCCTTGAGACTCCATTTCTCTTGGCGCATTGTGGGGTGGGAGATGAGGCTTCCTAAACAATGTGTGGCTAAGCTCAGGTGGCCGGGTAAGCCATTCCCTAGCTCTGGTGGTGGGAAGAACCCTGAGTCAAGTCCCTTGGTCTTTCTGATTCCAAGTTATTTTGCTTAACATGATGCCCTCCAGTTCCATCCAGGCTGCTGCAACTAAGATGATTTTGTTCTTTATGGCTGATCAATAACCCATTGTGTGTATATACTGTATTTTCTTTATTGATGGACACCTAGGCTAAATTGATACCTTGGCTACTTGAGTAGGGATATGATAAACAAGGGTATGCAGATACCTCTTTTATATGCTGACGTCATTTCCTTTGGATAAATACCAAGGAGGAGTATAGCTGGGCCATATGGTAATTCTATTTTTAGTTTTCTGAGGACCCTATATACTGTTCTCAACAGTAGCTGTATTAATTTGCATTCCCACAAAACGTGTGTAAGTATTCCTTTCTCTTCACATCCTTGCTAGCATTTGTGTTTTTTTATCTTTTTAAAACAATCATCATGACAGGGTGAGATAGAATCTCAATGTAGTTTTGATTTGTATTTCCCTAAGGGCTAAAGATATTGAGCATTTTTCATTGATCATGTATACCTCCTTTTGAGAAGTGTCTGTTCAGATCATCTGCCTATTTTTGATCGGACTACTTGTTATTTTGTTAAGGTTTTGAGTTCTTTATATATTCTGGATATCAATCTCCTGTCAGATGAATGGCTTGTAAATATTTTCTTCCATTCTGTAGATTGTTTCCTTTGCTGTGAAGCAGCTTTTAAACTTGATGTAATTCTATTTGTCAATCAATTCTTGTCTTTATTAACCTAGGTACTGGAGTTCTATTCAGGAAATAGTTGTCTGTGTCAATATCTTGAAGTATTTCCCCTGTATTTTCTTCTAGCAGTTTCAGAGTTTCAGGTATTAATTTGATCCATTTTGAGTTGATTTTTGCACAGGGCGTGTGAGAGAGGGGTTTTGTTTCAAGCTTCTAGTTTTCTCAGCACTATTTGTTTAAGAGGCTGTCTTTGCTCCAGTGTATGTTTTGGGTACATTTGTCAAGGATCAATTGGCTGTATGTGTGTGGGGTTATTTCTGGGTCTTCTGGTCTGTTACATTGGTTTACATGTCATTTTTATGCTGATACCATGCTGGTTTTGTTACCATGGCTTTGTAGTGTAATTTGAAATCAGGTTTAATTAGAAATCAGGTTTCCTGATGCCTCCAGCTTTTTGCTCAGTATTGGTTTGGGTATTCTGAGTCTTCTATGCCCCCTAATGAATTTTAAGGTTGTTTTTTCTAGTTCTGTGAAGAATCCAGTTGGTAGTTTGATGGGATTGTATTGAACCTGTAGATTAATTTTGGAAGTATGACCATTTTAACAACACTAATTCTCCCAAAGCTTGAACAGGGGAGGTTTCCCCATCTTCCAGTGTCTTCTTCAATCAATGTCTTTCTTCAGCGTTTTGTAATTATCTCTTTTCCTTTTTTTTTTTGGTACTGGGGATGGAACCCAGGCGTGCTTTGCCGCTGAGCTACATCCCAGCCCAATTTTTTTTTTTAAATTTTCTGACAGTCTCACTAAGTTGCTTAAAGCTTCACTAAATTGCTGAGGGTCTTGTTTTTTTAATCCAATCAAACATTGTGTTTCTTTAAACTGAAGAATTAAGGCCACTCACATTCAGGGTCATCATTGAGAAGTATGAACTTGTTCCTGCCATTTTGTTGTTTTTCTTCTGGTTGAATATTCTGATGTGTCTTCTTTGATTCATCATAGAGGTTTGGTGGTTTTCTGTGTTAATAATTTTGGATTCTTTTCTAATTCTCATTTGCTTGTCTACTTTGCTAGTGAGATTTATTCTTCTCTGTGCTTTCATGATTGTGTTTATCTTTGTATCTATTCTGGGTGTAGGTTTCCCTTAAGTATCCCTGTAATGCTGGTTTAGTGATCATTAATTCCCTTAGTTTATGGTTATCATGGTAGGCCTTTATTTCTTATTTGATTCTGAAGGATAACTTTTCTGGCATAATTTTAATTATCTACATTGTTAGTTATTTTCTTTCAGGACTTGAAATGCATCATTCTATGCTCTCCTTACTTTTAGAGTTTTTTCTTAGAAATTTGTTGTTATTCTCAATGGGTTGGACTTTAAGTGTGAGTTGACACTTCTTTCTTGCAGATTTTAATATTCTTCCCTGCCCCCACCCTCCAGTAATTTAGCAGTTTGACTTTCCATTTCTCTTTAGGTTGTGCGCCCCTTGGAAAGAGCAATGCATGGGAGTTATCCACCTCCTTCTTCTTTTCCTTGTGGTGCTTTCCAGGTGACCAGCAGGAGTGATTTGTAGCTGATGTTAGTTGCTGTCCATGCCAGATTAGCTAGAGCAGAACTCAGAGCTCCAAGGGCAAAGACTTACTGTGGGGTACCCAGGGTTGGCGTTGGGAGCTGCAGCATGCCCAGCATGGTGCTTTTTGTGCACTCGGAGGGCATGTGCAGGATATGGGGTCACAGCTACCTGTGCTGGGAGAGGGTGGCAGTGGGCCCTGCGCAGTCTCCTACCCTTGACTCCAGTGTTCTGAGATTTAGCATCCATATGAAATCACATGTGACTGCTTATTGTCCCGTTTCCTGCAGCAGTCCTCCTGAACTGCTGGTTTTCCAGGGGAGGCATCCTGTGTTCTGTTGAACACTGCAGTCCAGTTTCCCACCACACTGAATTCTCAGCAGGTTTGTGTCAGAGGCTCTGGGTGGTGGCCAAATCCAGATTAACTCTCGGGGGGGGTCACCCACTGGGTCAGTGTTGTAATATCACTGTGGGGCCCTGGAGACATGAAAATACAGGGCTTTGACTCCCAGAGCAGTGAGCTGAGACAGGACCTTCTCAAGACAGCTCTCTGCCGCACCACTGTGAGAGGAGGCCGGGATGTGCACAGAGCTCCCCAGAGTCCCTTTGTTGTGCAGATCCAAGTCTATTTTCTGTTTGGACAGGAAGGTGCCAATTCCTGTGCCAGTGGACCTCGCTGGAACTCTCCCTTTCCCACATTTCCCCCACCATGCTGCTGTGCATTTGGTGCTGAGTCGCTCTGTTTCACTACACAGAACTGGGTTTCTCCAGATCTCTGTCTGTCCACTGTTGAATGTCAGACTGTTGAACGTCAGTGTTCCTCTGCAGTCACCTTGATATGCAGCTGCTCTGTCCTTGCTCTGGTTCTATCTTGTGGAGAAGCATGTGAGCACCGGTTGCCTCTAATTCACCATCGTGATCTTTCTCTGGCTTTCTTATTTTATTTATTTATTTATTGTTTTTAATTGTTTCAGCATCAACTTAGATACTGAAGGGATTCATTGGTTCACCTTCATACAAGCATATGTATGGACATAGTTGCTTTAACCTGATCCTTGTCCAGTATCTACCCCCCTTCCCCCACTCCCCAATCTCAAGGGTCCTCTGTAGTTCCCCCAAGTTACAGAAATTAGTGACTTTAATTAATTAGTAAATTATATGAAATTTGCATATTGAGGTTACTAGATTTATAAGCCTGTCTGAATATATTTGGGGTTCTCATAGGAGTCAAATGTACTCTATAGTATTGAATAACCCCCTTCTACCATCCCTCTGCTCCCTCCCTTTCTTTCCCATTCCCCCTCACAGCTATAGTCCCCACAGCTAATGTGTTACTTCAGATTTGGTGGGGCTATTAAATAAACTTGACTAACTTTTAACGTTTCTTAGGTTTTACTCTAGTTTTTACATATGAGAGAAAGCATTCGAACCTTAAGTCTCTGGTTTTGACTTATTTCACTCAGCATTATTCTTTCCATTTCCATACATTTACCTGCAAAAGCCATGATATTGTTCTTTCAAATTGCTGAATAAAACTCTATTGTACATATACCACAGTTTTTGGATCTGTTCATCCAGTAAGGAGCATTTAAATTGTTTCCACAATTTTGCTATTGTAAATTGAGCTGCTATAAACACTGATATAGCTATATATCTGCAATAAGCTGATTCTGTCTCTTCGGGGAAAATACCCAGGAGTGGGATAGCTGGATTGTATGGTGGTTCGATCCCTAGTTGTTGGAGGGGTCTCCACACTGGTTTTCAGAGAGGTTGTGCTAGTTTACAATCCCACCAACAGTGTGTTAGTGTTCTTTTCTCCCCTTCACCAAATGTTTTTCTTCATGTTATTCATTTTTGCCATTCTGATGGGGGTGAGGTGGACTTTCAGTGCAGTTTTGATTTGTTTTTCTTTTATTGCTCATGATGTAGAACACTTTCTCATGTATCTTTTGGGTTTAGAACTGGAAGCATTTCATTCCATAAAATAGAATCATTGTTCTGATAGGCTGAACAAGAAAAGGTTGGTTTTAGAGGCAGAAAAAGGCTGAAGAAAGCAGAAACAGAAGAACAAAAAGCAGATTGGTCATTTCAAAGTTATTTTCTTTGTAAAGAGGGGACAGGATGACAGAAAAATAGGAAAACTACCGATTAGTGAATCTTAGTTTACGGGTTAAAGCAGATAGAACTTCATTACCATGCCAATTGAAATTGGCCTCTTTGGGAAATTTAGCTGTTATTGCTCTAATTCTGGTTTCCCAGAAGGTCGGATAAATGGGAGCTTTAGCATGAGTGACCCCATTTTGATTTGTAGCCTGGTCTTTTGGAGCCCAGTGCGGTAGCTTAGTCCAAAACAATGGCCTCCGCTAATTTTTCCCTAATATTTCTCCCTTTTGGTCAGAGTGCCACATGCTTTTAAATGTTTTGTGTGGTCATCTGGGTAAAATAAAAGGCTTTGCATCTTATGTCTGGACTGTACCCAACAGAAGAAGATCCGCTGGAGCAGTGAGGGTGGTGAGGTGAGAACATTTGGAGCTAGAATTTGCCTCAAGGACATGAACTTCCAGGGAATTTTCAAAAATTGAAAAGAACATTGAATTTTCTACAGAATAACAGGAGTGCTTCAGTCAGCACTAGTTAAATATCAGAGGATTCAGGACTTGAGCTGACATTTGTTTTAGTGAAGAAAGTAGGTGTAGACCTTATATTACAAATTAGAATCAAATGGTATGATACTATGTAAAGAGTTTATGGGGTTGGGGATTTAGCTCAGTGGCAGAGCGCTTGCCTAGCACTCACAAGGCCCCGAGTTCGGTCCTCAGCCCTGAAGAAAAAAAAAAAAAAAAGAGTTTAGTGTTCAATAAATATGGAGCGAAGGATAGTTCCTTCTCCCCTGACCAATCCTATTTCTAAGATTCAGGAGCAATGATTTTTTGTTTTCAATGAGAGAGAGAGAGAGAAAGAGAGAGAGGGAAAGAAAGAGAGAGAGAGAGAATCTCTATTTCTCTGACAAATGTATACGTGGTGCTGGCGTTTGAACCTGGGTCCTTGTGCATGCCAGGCAAGTGCTCCAACCACTGAGCCACTGCTCCAGTCCCAGGAACAATGATTTTAAATTCCTCTTAAGAGTGGCTTTTGTGTGGAAGAAAATATATTTGAAAGAGTAAGGGATTTGGAAGTAGGCAGTGCAAGCGTTTCCTCCATCTTTGCCTCAGTAATTTCTGTAATACACGTAACCTCCCAGACATCAGGGTCTGTGTCTGCATGATGGGGATAATCATGGCTCCTCAGGATCTTGCCAAGGTCAGGAGGGAGAAGTCTTGCAACTCAACTCAGTGCTCAGTACACACTTAGGTGCCCACCAAACAGCAATTCCATTCCTCTCAAATTTTCTGATATGAGAATACCATGATTAATCATATTTTATCTTTCTAAGGGGTCACAGCATTTGCATGGTTCTTTACCCTCTAGTCTTGTGAAGCAGATAGCGCGGTCTTATTTTCCCCTCTTTAAGGAGGAGGTGACTGAGGTGTGCTGGGTGCTCACTGTTGAGTGGATGTTGAATGGGCTCCACCTGTGTGGGCACTCAGTGCCTGCTCACTGAATCCAACCATTAGTTAGCTAATTCATCCAGCTAATATTCTCCACCACCCGCCGTGTGTCCATCTGCCAACAGCAATGGAAGCCCCAGTCCTTGTGGCACTTACCTTCTGGGAAAATGAATGAATGCATTCAGGACTTAATGAATGGGAAGGCAAGGGGTGGACATACTTGGATACCCATCCTAGTGGATATTTTCTTTCTGATCTTTGACAAGGAATACCTGTAGAATTTTGTAAGAAGACTTTCTTTCCTCAGTAGTTCTGAGACCATAAAGATAACAGCGTGGAGCTGCTGAGGTCACCAACCCAAGAGAACAAAGCCAGAGAAGCAGAGATGTGAGGCACAGGAGATGGTGCTGGAGTCCCTGGGTTTGGTTGCTCTTAGAACTAGTGTCCTCTGTCCTTCCTAGAAGCCTGTCAGTCCATTTCTCTTCGGGGAGGGGTTTGGTTTTCTGCACTTACAGGGGAAGAGTAAGTACAGCATCCTTGAGCACACCACACAGCCCAACTGAGCCTCAGTTTTCCCATCTGTGACTCAAAGCATTCTCTTGAGGCTCACAGGAGAGACTGTCCATGCGATTTCTCTGAGGTCCACCTTGGATCAGGACAGTGCACACTTTTGTCCCTCCTCATAGAAACCTGCAGTTGATGTTTGCTCTTCCCCCAGGAGAGTTGCTGGATGTAGTGTGAGCAGCCGGCTGTGTGATTTAGGAGGCCTATTTCAGAGCTGAAGGCCATGGTCCTTGTCATGAACACCTTGCTGAGCATGGTCAGCTCCGTTTGCTCATTACCCCTGACATTTCCTGACCTTGACACGCTTGCAGAAGTAGCGAATTTTAAGGAGTATGCCTCTGTTGAACGAGTGTCAAAGCCTTTTATTTTCATTAGATTTTTTGTTCTTTGAGCTGCTGGGAGACTTTCTTCTTCGTTAACAGTGTCACGCAGAGAGCCTGGGAACTTTGATCTGAATCTGTTGAAAGGGAAGGCAGCTGGTTTTGCTGAGCAGTCTCCTCCCAGGTCCCCTGAGAGCACAATTGGATAACAAAAGCAAACAGTTTGACCAGGGTTCTGCTGGCAGAAATGCCCTGCCTGCACCAGCAAGTACGGGGATGCAGACAGCCTGGCTCCTCGCGGCTTCTCCAGCTGTCCCCTCCCAGCCATTCGAAGCATCTGAGACCTGAAAATGTCCACAGAAACTTGAATTTCCCCCTAGCTGTTATGTGCACTTAAACCTTCTCTGTGTCAGTGGCTGAGAGTGCCTGGTGTCCCCCAGCTACCGGGTGATTGCTGAGTGACTTATGTCTTCTGAGTTCCAGTTCCATTTTCTCCCTAACTGGTCATTTAGTTTCAGCAGACTCCTGTCACATTGAACTTTACCAGGTTCAAAGTGGAAATCATTCTGCCACTTCACAGTTCCTCGTGGAGCTTTTTAATTTCTTTTCTTATTATTTATTTATTTTTATGGCGCTAGGGATTGAATCGAGGAGTTTTCTGTCATTGAGTGACATCCCCAGTCCTTTTCATTTTTTATTTGTTTCATTTTGAGACAGGGCCTCACTAAGTTGCTCAGGGTGGCTTTGAACTTGCAACCCTCCCACGTAGCAGAGATTATAGGTGTGTATCACTGCACTGGGCCCAGCCTTTTTATTTCTCATCTTTCTGCCCCTGTCCTGTTTTCTCTGGATCCCAGGCTCTGACCTTCAGACTCATCTTGACCCTTCTCTTCAACTTGCTTTGCAGGTCTAGTGCTCTGTCCTGGTAATTTGTTGATGGATTGTTTCGAGCAACCAAATTGCCCAGGACTCCCTGTCGGGTCCTCTGTAAGTGTCAGGCAGACAGAAAATAGAGCTGCTGTCTCTTGGTCTGGTGCCTGGCCCACTGAGGCAGAACAGCTATGCTCCGGAGCAAGGCCAGATGAATGCCTCTGAAACTGCTTTTCTGTGCATTTTGCTTCTCTGGTAAAACACCATCATAGTTCTCTATTGTCTGTAGAATGAAGTCCTAATTGAGTCTAGAGCTCCCCAACATGGCAGGCGCCAGTCATGTGTGGCTCTTGAGCACCTGAAATACAGCCAGTGTGAATTAAGGTAAGGTGAGAGTATAACACACAGGATTTCAAAGGTCAGTATGAAAGGAAAAAAAAAAGAATAGAAATAGCTTATTAGGTTTTCAATCGATTACTTGTCCAGTTTTTGAAATATTGAGTTAAATAAAATATTATTAAAATTATTTTTTACTTAAATTTTTTGACTTGGCATATGAATGTTCTCCAGGGAAGCACAATTTATAGGACAGATAGATAGGTAGACATGTAGAGAGAACTGTATTGGGGACTTATTTTGGAATTGGCTCATGTGCCTTAGGAAGTGGAGAAGTCCTGGCTGTTATTTCTGTATAGTGCAGTGATTCACCGAGAGGCCAAAGGCCTGATACCTGGGGAACTGCGGGCAGAGATCTCAGGGTCTGAAGGCCTGCAGACCTGGAGTGCTTGTGTCTGAGAGCAGGAAAGGGCTGGTGTCCGAGCTCCAGAAGAGAGAGTGAATTCTCCTTTTCTTCAGGCCATTTCTTCTGTCCAGGCCTCAGTGGATTAGATATCTGTGGGTCCGGGGGCATCTTCTTTGCTCAGTGAATTAATTCAAATACTAAGCTCTTCCAGAAACATCATCACAAACTCACCTGAAAATAATGTTTTGCCAGCCAGCCGGGTATCTCTTAGCCCAGTCAAGTAAACATATAAAACTAACCATGATGCATGGCTATTAGAAAACCAAGAATCCTATCTGTGGCTTCCATTATGCTTTTACTATCAGTGAAGCTCTATGGAATGTGAGGCTTCCCATAATTTTACTCCTAAAGACTTCATCACATGAGCTAATTCCAAAATAAATCAACATAAAATCATATCAATCGTCTGTCATCTATCAATCATCGGTCTATTGTCTATTTATCATCTATCTATCTATCTACCATTTATCTATCTATCCTATTGGTTCTCTTTCTCTGGAGAACCCTAATCTACCTTGTTAAAAATTTTAAAGTAAAAGTTATTAATTTTAATAATATTTTATTTAACCCAATTTAACTTGGCTGTGGAGTAAATTCACTGTCACCTTTTCTTTCCCCCTTTGAGGATTATCTCTGGCTGGTGTCAAATCTGAGCTCACTCACTCTCTGCTATGATGGGGTACAGAATTGTTTTAGTATTAGTTTGAGTCAAGTAATGGAGAATGTACGATTCTTAAAAAAATCACATGTTCAGAATTATACTATAAGTAGTTTCCTATTCTCTAGACTTTATTAGATGTTCTGTCTGCCTCATTTGCAAGGTGACGTTAGTGATTCCATTATTTTCATAACATTTTGATGATTTGAAATAATTTACAAAGCATTTAGGGTGCTCCCATGTAGCTGGAGAGCCCTGCTGGGGCATCTCCACTTTCTAACTCTGTGCTATTGCTTTTACTCGTAATATTTTTGTTGAGATGCCGTTTTAGTCAGTTTCATTTTCCTTTGTGATCAAAAAGACCTTACAAGAACAATTAGAGAAGGAAAAGTTTATTTGGGGGCTCATGGTTTCAGAGGTCTTAGTCCATAGATGGCAACTTCATTCCTCAGAGCCTGAGATGAGGTGGAACATCATGGTGGAAGTGTGCATTGGAGGAAAGGAGCTGGGGACATGGCACCAGGAAGGGGGAAGAGAATGAGGGAGAGGGAGGGGGAGAGGAAGAGAGAGAGAGGGAGAGAGACAGGGATCACTCCACTCCTCAGAGACTAAATACATAACCCAAGGCCATGCCCTGAGTGACTCACCTCCTCCCGTCACTGTACCTGCCTACAGTTAATCCTTATCAGTGAATTAATCCAGTGATTAGATGAAGGCTCTCCTGACCCAATCATTCCACCTATGACCTTTCTTGCATTGTCTCATATGAGGCTTTGGGGGATGCCTCATATCTAAACTATAACACATGTAATTTGCATACATATAATCCATTCATTCAAAGTGTACCATTGGATGATTTTTAATGTTTTAATGGATTTATGCAATCATCATCACAATAAATTTTAGAAAATTTTCCTCACTACATAAAGAAACCCCATAACCATTAGCAGTAACTTCCATTTTCCCCCAACCCTTTTACCTGCTGGCAATCACTAATCTTATTTCCGTTGCTAAGAACGCACCTATTCTGGACATTTCAGATAGATGGAACCATATCATATGAGGTTTTTGTGACTGGCTTTTTTCCCCACTTAGTTTGATGCTTTCAGGATTCATCCATGTCTCAGTATATATGAGTAATTAATTTCTTTTTATTATCCAATAATATTTCAAATAATATGGCTACACCACATTTGATCCATCCATTCTTTAGTTGATGAACATTTGTTTTCTACATTTGGCTGTTATGAATAAGGCTGCCGTAAACATTTGTGCACAAGTTTTTGTATGAGCACATTTCTGCTCTCTTGAATACATACCTACAAGTGGAACTCTCTCAGAAATAGCCAGACTATTTTCCAAGATGGCAGCCCCACGCAACATTCCCACCAACAGGTGTGAAGGTTCTGATTTCTCCATATTCTTAGCAACATTTATTATTTATCATTTTCATTTTCATCACTGTGGTGTGAAGTGTTTGTCTCATTGTGATTTAGATTTGAATTTCCCTGATGACTAATGATGAGCAGATTTTCTTGTGTGTATTAGTCATTGGTATATCTGCTCAGTAGAACTGTTTTTGGATTCTTTGACCACTTTAAAAATTAGGTTCTTTGTCCTTTATTGTTGAATTTTAAGAATATATATGTGAATATTTACATTTTAGATATGAATTTTGCTTCTAATCACAATATATGAGTAGGTGTCAAAAGAACTAACTTGTGAATTTATTTCTCAGATCCACTTTTCTTTTTTTAAATTTAAGTTTATCTTTATCGATCTCACTTTTTTCCTGTTTTTAAATTTATTTCACTTTTCATTTCTTAATTACTTATGTGAGGGACTGGAGAGGTGGCTCAGTGGTAGAGTTCTTGTCCAGCATGTGTGAAGTTCCACATTCCATCCCCAGTACCACATACACAAATATCAGATGAAAAAAAACGTAACTTTATTTCTGTCTCTTTAAAAAAATTACTTAAGTGAGATGCTTAGTTTACAGAGTCCAGTTTAAAAATATTGTATTTGCGTAACAGTTTAAATATTTGAATATTGCACTGAGCACTATTCTAGCACCTATCCCCTAGGTGCTATGTAAAGATCTTATACATTCTGTTTTCTAGAAATTTTGAAAATTCAATTTTCATTTCCTCTTTAACTAGGAATTAAGAACTGAAAAAAATTTTAATCTCAACCTCTAGTTTTCAGATTTTGTTAGTTTTAGCATATTGCGATCAAAGAATAGATTATGAGAATCTAGTGCCATTTTATTCCATTATGGTTGGTTTTCACGTGTAGCCCAAGAGCATTTTAGGATACAGTGCTAATAGATATTGATCATATTTATTGGATTTTCTTTGTGGTGCTGGGGGTTTAACCGAGGGCCTTGGGCATGGTAGGCAAGTGCTCAGATCCACTGCATATTCATGTCATTTAGGTCATCTATATACTGATTTAAGGCTTTTGTGTGCCAATCTACCATTGATTGGTAGAGATGTACTGAAATTTTCCTATCACCTGTTTGTTTTCTTTTTAGACTTTCTCCTTGCAACTGCTATAATTACTATATTTTGATGGATACTTTATATCTCTTATTGCACAGATATTCATAACTGTGATATTCATTATAAGCCGCACCCTTTAGTCTTATAAAGGGTACCCATATTTGTTTTATTTAATGCTGTGTGCTCTGAGTTTAACCTTGTCTGATCTTTAGAACAGGCCCTCTGTTATGTTTCTGCTGTTGGTTTTCAATTTCCTGTTATCTTTTATTTTCAAATTTTTTGAATAACTCCACGTTTTGTGTTATCTCTTGTATATAACTTAGTATTTCCCTCTGCCTTATAATCTTATCTGAAGTATATTTTAAAATATATCAGTTAAGCCCCTTTACTTTTATTAAAATGCTAGATATATTTGATTTCAGTGTGGCGTATTATTTTTTGGGATGTTTTTCAGCAAGTCTTTGCATGATGCGTTTTCTTTGCAGTTTGATATTCAGGAAGGTTTGCATTTCTGTTCCCATAGCAGTCTTTATAACTGGGTGTAATACTGCTAGTGCTCCATATTTCTGGATAGTATTAACTAGTTATCATCTATGAATAATGGTAAAGTTACTGTACTAATTTTCCTACTCTCCCCATTTTTTAAACCATCCAATTGGTGTTTGCTGTTATCTTGTTAAAGATGTTGATATCCACTTTTTTTGAAACAGTACTTTTACTTATTAAAAACAAAGACTTTATTTTTCATTATAGTTTTACGTATTGAAGGGGTTTTCTCCTCTTACATAGTTTGACTGCTGCTGCCCCAATATTATAAATGAAACAATCTACAGTCCTACTCTACTTTTTTTTTTTAATCATGTGTTATTCAGCTTTTCCTCACTGTGACCAAAACACCCGACAAGAACAACTTAGAAGAGGAAAAGTTGATTTTGGCTCATGGTTTCAGATGTTTTGTCCCTGGTCAGCCAACTCCCTCGTTCTGGGCCCATAGTGAGGCAGAAGAACATCATGGCAGAAGGACATGGGGGACGCTGTCAGCTCATGAGAGCCAGGAGAAACAGGGGGGTGGAGAAGAGACAAGGTGGGGAGATAGGGAGGGGGTGAGAGAGAGGCAGAAAGAGAGAGAGAGAGAGAAGGACTGGTGAGCCAGGGCTAAAATATAATTCCCCAAGGGCACACTCCAGTGACCTACTTCCTCCAGTCACACCCCACCTGCCTACAGTTACCACCCAGTAATCCATTCAAATTATTAATTTATCAAATGGATCACACTGCTGGTTAGGTTATAGTTCTCGCCATCTAATCATTTCACCATGGAACATTTCTTTTCTTTTTTGGTACCAGGGATTGAACACAGGGGCACTTAACCACTGAGCAACATCCCCAGCCCTTTTTATTTTGAGACAGGGTCTCACTAAGTTTTTAGGCAGCTAAGTTGCTGAGGCTGACTTTGAACTTGCGATGCTCCTGTCTCAGTTTCCTAAGCCACTGGGATCACAGGTGTGCACCCCGTGCCTGGCACCAGTGAGCATTTCTGCGTTGTCTAACATGCATTTATTGGAGAACACCTTAAATCCAAACCATAGCACATTGTCTCCTGTTTTCTCTTTTCCATTTTTCATGAGCCATTCTATTTATATGTTGTCAGGACCCATAACACTTATATTCTGTCACCTCCAACCACCAGTTTTGCTTAAACTTAATTTTGACATCATGGTATACATGCTGTAGCTTTTTTCTCCACTCTCTCTTGGTTGGCTGATGTTTGATCTTGTGTAGATTCCTCAGGACAATATGACATCAATTCACACATTCACTGGATATGAAATCCTTGGCTCACAAGTATCTTTCTTTGGCTGGATTGGAGATGTAAACTGCATTATCTTCTGTTTTGTACGATGCTTGGGGACGTCCCGGACATGTCTGAGTTAACCTCCTGTTGAATGACTTATGTCTTTGCTTGGATGACCAGAGAGGATTCTCTCTCTCCTTCTCCCCCTCATCCTTCCTTCCCTCGCTCCCTCCATCCTCTTTCTCTAACTTCACGGGATGTGTCTCATTGTTGACTGTTCTGATTAATTTTCTTTGTTCATGGTATGATCTTTTCATATGTAGAATCAAGTCGTCTTCTGGTTTACTCAGTTTCAAGGTTTCAGTTTCATTCTCCAATCATGTGTATGTTGGCTTTGACCATGGTGACTCACATTTTCTCTCTAATCTCCTTTAATTCTATCTTTATTTCATTTTATTTTGGTCACTTTTCTCATCTCTGTCCTATATAACTTTATCTTTTCCACACTGTGCAACCTGCTCATGTTTTTTCCCAATGTTTTTTTTTTAAATTTCTCTGATTATTTTGACTGTCAACAACTTTCTAGAGTTCTGCTAGCTCACAGTTCATTTCCTCTTATTTTCTTGCTACAGTTTGCCTGAATTCTGGCATTTATATTTTGTGCTATTCTTTTAACGACATGGGTGCTTAATTTGTTAAAAAAAAATTGTGATGACAAGTTTACATGCAATTTTTTTTTTTGCTTTATAGTAATTTTTGTTTTTGTTTTTGGTACCAGGGGATTCAACTGAGGGGTGCTTAATCACTGAACCAAATTCCCAGCCCCTTTTAGATTTTATTTTGAGACAGGGTCTCGCTAAGTTTCCCAGGGCCTTGCTAAGTTGCTGAGGCTGACTTTGACCTTATGATCCTCCTGCCTCAGCCTCCTGAATCACTGGAATTGCAGGTGTGTGCCACCATGCCTGGAGCAACATTTTTAAAAAAAATGCTGTTCATTTATTGGCAAATTCTGCAACTTTTTTTCAAAGTTTTACCTTGCATAACTTTGCATCGATGCTATGCCATTTCACTTAAATCAATTTCATTAACTCATTGCATTTTTATTTCCAACCATCTATCTTACACCTGATTTCCGATGGAATGATTCACAGCCCAAAGCTTTCTCTTTCCTTGTTGTTCACAAAAAAGACAGTTTGCTAGGAATAAGCACTGCTCTGCGTTCTTTGTGCAGCCCTTCTTGCTGTTTCTCTGGACTCTGGGGACCCCCACGTGGGAGTTTTGTTCCTTCTTTCTCTGCACCTTATTGCAAATGGAATATATATGACTTACGCACTTCAGGGTGAGCCTTAGTCTTCAGGAGATTTTATTCCTTCCCAGCATCTCTCGGATCTGTCAACATATAGTTCTCTTACAACTCAATCATCCTTCCTTTTTCTTCCCATGAGAATTCTATTTGATTTCAGTTGCTTTTGTCCAACTTTAAGCATGTTTTGGAGCCTGCCGATTTTATTTGGTTCTTAATTTCACTGAAACTGGAGTCGGTGTGATGTTTTCAGGCTTCCTTGCTCCTTTCTTGTGATTTTTCAGGGAAGATGCACACAGAAGGTGACAGTTGCAGCCCTGTCCATCCCAGAAGCTGTGTGGTAACTTTACCCTGCTGTGGAACCTGGAGAGCTGTGATCCAAGAGTCCCAACAAGAGCACCCTCCACTTCATAATGAACGAAATCGGAAAACAAACAGGCACACAAAATACCCCCCTGACCTACGCTATCCGGAAAGCTCTTTTAGTTAGTGCTGCGTTAAAGCTTTAAGGACTAAACTTCTCCATTTGGACCATTTTGGAAGGCAGTCCTAAACTCTGTCATATTCCTGCATTTATGGATTCTAAAGAAACAGCCATGTGTGGGTGATTGGAGATGAGGTGTTACTATGACAGTGTGGCTCTGAACTGTGTTTGTTCCACTACAGAATGGAGGGTCTTCACTTCCATATGAAGGGATTCCAAAATGAAGCTGGTTGTTGATACATCGCTTCCCATCCCACCCTTTTTGTCTTGTGAATAGATTTTCTTCAGGTGCCCTTTCTTGTGGCAGTTACTGTGTTTACCTGTTATGGCCTGTTTTAGTCAGCTGTGATCAAAAGACCTGACAAGAGCAATTTTAGAGGAGAAGTTTATTTGGGGCTCATGGTTGCAGAGTCTCAGTCTACAGATGGATAACTGCATTGCTCCAGGGCTGACCTGAGAACATCATGGTGGAGGAGTGTGGCAGAGGAAGGCAGCTCAGGACTTGGGAGTCAGGAAGCAGAGGGGGAGGGAGAGAGAGTCACTCAAAGGGACAACATATGTAATCCAAAGGCAACGCCCTGATGACCCACCTCCTGCAAACACACCCTTCCTGCCTACAGCTACCACCCAGTTAATCCTTATCAGTGGATTAGTGCACTGTTTAGGTTAAAACTCTCATAACCCAATCATTTCACCTTTCAAATTTCTTGCATTATCATGCATATGAGCCTTTGGAAGACATATCACATCTAAATCATAATACGGTCTTCCTTTGAAATAATGTAGACTCAGAATTCAGATAATAAAAATTGCTGGAATTACATGTCACGTAAAACTATATATACCCTGGACATGGCACGGGGGCTCTCCCACAAACAAAATGACACCCAGTGCACGACCTTATAATAAACATCTGTTACAGTTGTCTGGGAACACCATATCCTGGATCTCAGCAATGCTGGGACCGAGGAAAGATGTTCAGGTATTTCTGTAGTTCTGAATCTTATGTATGCTTGATGAAATTGTTGTCATTGTAATATTGCGACTTTGACTTTAAATGCCTCTACCAAACAGTCTCTTTACCATGGGAATATCTTGGAAAGTCTAAGGAAAATGCCTGCCATAGCCTCAGTTTCCTTGCAGAGAAGATGTTTCGTGTTAGTGCCCAGTTGTTCTAGCATCTGGGGCGGCAGGCATTTACTATGCAGGTGGAGTACATAGGGAAGGTTCTAAAGTTGTTAAGTGCAAGCAGCAAGATTCTAAGATTAATTGTGCTTCACTCTCCAGTGAGATTAGTGTATTATAAATCATAGAGGCATATCCCATCAATCTGGTGCCTGGATGCTGAGAACATGATAACCCCTAGCTCAGCAGAAACGTACCTTCCATCCATTATGGCATCTCCCCTGGAATAGAGCATGCTCTTCTCAGATGCGGCCAGGGCAACGGACAGCATTTTAAAGACATCTTTGAGATAGCTTTGCCTCTCTTACAACAAGAAAAACCATTTCTGTGGCTCCTTGGATTCTTTTTTTTTCCTACAGCAACAACTTTAAACAAGATGAGTTCAGAGAAGTGTTTTCTGGGAACTTAGTATCTGCTTATTCCTGGGGTAAGTTCTCAGGCAAGTACAGAAGAAAGAAAATATATGATCCTTACTGGTTAGTTGGGGAGAAAAGACATACTAATACGTGACTTTGAGGCTAATAGTTATTGTTTATCTGGCACTCATTATATGCATATCGTTATGGTTTAGATATAAGGTGCCCCCTAAAGCTCTTGTGAGAGACAGTGCAAGAAAATTTAGAGGTGAAATGATCAGGTTATGAGAGCCTTAACCTAATCAGAGCATTGATCCCCCATAGGGATTAGTTGGGTGGTAACTATAGGCAGGTAGGGTGTGTCTGGAGGAGCTGGATCATTCGGGAGTGTGCTTTCGGAGCTATATTTTGTCCTTGTTGAGCAGAACTCTCTCTCTCTCTCTCTCTCTGCTTCTTGGTGGTCAAGTCTTCAGCCTCTTTCCTACACCACAATCTTCTACCGTGATGTTCACCTCACCTCAGGCACAGAGCAATGGAGTTGGCTGTCTATGGACTGAAACCATGAGACCCAAATAAACTTTTCTTCCTCTAAAATTGTTCTTGTCAGATCTTTTTGGCCACAGCAGTGAAAAATATAACTAAGACACAAATCAACAAAATATACTAAGAGATGATGACTCAGAGAGGAGGATAGAACACAGAGCGGGGTGAGGCATGAATGTGGGGCAGCTCCAAGGGCCTCTTGAAGGAAGTGACTTTAAAAACAACCCCGTTGAAATGTTTCAGGATGCCAATTGTAAGTCGTATGTCTTTTCTGTCAAACTTGAAAGATTGGGATGTATAACCTGCTACCTCCATTTTAGATCCCCCTTCCCCTTTGAAGATAGTAACTCTCTTACCTGTGTATGCCCACCTGTGTCCACCCACCTCTTTCCAAGGACGCCTTCCAGTACCCACCCATCTCTTCCCATGAACTTTGCTGAATCACTGCGACCCTTAGCACATGTGCGGCGACCCTCACCCCCACTCTCTCCCAGTTGCCGCCTACTCCCTCTTTGCACCTGCCTCCACCTAATCACAGCCAATCTCACAGACTGTGCACTTGAGCACCTCCAATTAGGCGAAGGGCAGTATTGCATCAGGTCAGAATTTAAAACCCTTCATTTTCTTGCTGGGTGCACATTCTCTAGCCCTTGGCTGAAGTAGAATTTCTGCCTTGCTCACCCATTCAACCACGTGTTTGATTTCATTTATAACACATTGATTCTGGTGAATCAGGTCTCTGGCTAATTAATTCCATGAGGTGGACATTTTTTAAAGGATACTCAGGGTGGCACTGAAACCCATTGCTCCCAGACTCATGTCCAGAAAGCAGCGCTCTACCTCCAATAGGTGGCCACTAGCTACAGCTCCACAAGCCAGACTCAGACTCAGGGGGCAAGATCCCAAATGATGGCCACACCTGGTCAACACAGATTCACCCTCTACCTTCTTTAGCTATAGTGGAGGAATGCTGGAGGGCCATCAGGACGCACACATACTGGGAGGTTTACTAAGGTCAATGCACAATGATTTGGGGAGTCCGCCAATCCCCCAGAGCCCTCTGCTGCACAAGGAGGTAGCCAGGCAGTGAGGAGGGGGTTTCAGGTGAGAACGGCTGGATGGTGGTGGAGCAGGGTGGGGAATGGGCATTGTGAGGCTGGCAGATATTTGGAGATGCTGGGCTGCAGGTGCTCAGGGTAGCTGTCCTCGCCATCCTCACCCTGCCATTCTAACATTAACCTCCACACCTTGATCATGCTGGCTCTGCCACCAGGAATGCCCTCCATCTCTCATGCAGTCCCAGAGAGGGCCATTCCATTAAATTTCCTGCTTCCTTCTTGGGATAGTTCTACCTCACCTCTTCCATGACAGCCCCTTCTACTGTTCTATGCTACACTCCCTCTGTCTTCTCTGAAATCCTCATATCTAGAGGGTAAGGTTGCCAGATTTACCTAATAAAAATCCACAACACTCCGGTAAGTATGACATAGGACACACTTAGACTAAAACACCATTCATTGTTTATCTGAAATTCCACTTTAATCAGGCATCCTGCATCCTGTCTGGCTCCCAACTACAGATGGAAACCATCGAGCATTCATTCAACCATCCTCTTTAGAGAAGGGGCATGTGAGGCCCTCTGCTGGGCAACGGGCTTGCTGAAGGGTTCCCTCAATACTCAGAGGCACCCTAGACAGATCAACCTGTGGTTACGTTTCTGGGCTAGTAGGAGGATGAGAAAATGTTGCAGGAGTTTTGACTTGGGGAAATTCCTCTAGAGTTTTACAATCATAACATCCAGAGAAAAGCTGTTTTAATTTCAGTATATGTGACAGTTTCATGATTTATTTTGATGAATACTGTAATTTTTAACTTTACCTTGTATGGGGATGAGGCATCATTATCTCTTCAATGCTCAGGACATCTAGAAGTCTTCATTAAGATGCATCTGCCTACGAGAGGTATGCCACCTGTTATTAATACCCTTGCCATCATTTTGCCATTGACATTGATCAGAATGGCAGCTGTCAGGATGACGTGGTGGTGACAGCTTGCATCCTGGCTGCACGACTCACTATTGTGTGATTTTGGGCTGTGTAATCTCTCTATGCCACAGTTTACCCATCTGTAAAATGAACTCTAATAATATCTACTTTAGAGGGACTAGGAAGAAGTTCAAAGGGTTAAAACATGTGAAGTTTTTAGAATGGTGCTTTGACATGTGGCAAGTGCTAGGTGAATATTGGCTAACATTTGGCAATCATCAAGAATATGAATAATAAATGCAGGTGAGATGTGGGGAAAGGAATCCCTGTACACTGCAGGTGGGAAGGTAAATTAGTACAGTCACTACGGAAATCAGTATGGAGAGTCCTAAAAAAACCTAAGAATGGAGCCACCATATGATCTAGCTTTACCACTTATCAGTGTTTATCCAATAGGATTAAAGCCAGCATCCTTTAGAGATACGTGCACACCAGTGTTGATCATAGTGCAATTCACAATTGCCAAGTCGTGGATGGAATCAGTTTTGGGATCCACCAATGGATGAATGGATAAAAAATGTGTCATATATACACATTAGACTATTACTTAGCCACAAAGAATGAAATGATGTCATTTGCAAACAACATATGGAATTCGAGAGTATCATGTTAAGCGAAATGCATCAGATTCAGAAATTCAAGTGTTAAATGTTTTTCTCTAGGTGGAGCTAGAGAGAAAGAGAAAAAAGGGATCTCATGAAAATAGAACAGAAGGAGGATTAGAGGAGGTAAAAGGGGAGGGCAAGAGGAGCTACTGGGGAGTGAAATTGATCAAATATACAACACATTCCACAGTGGAGTCCACTGTTCTGTGTAATTAATATACAACAATAAAAATTACATAAAAATTCAAGATTATTTAAAAACATATGCTGTAATAGATGTATGCATTCTTGCTGTGAAGCTTAGAGAAGGGAATGGGCAAGAGAAGGGCCTACTGTCCCTGAGCAGAGCTGTCTGTACCTTAGTGTCCATCACTCACCCCCTTGGCTTTCCCTGCATGGGTGAAGTAGAGGCTCTCGAAAGACTTGTGGGTGTTTAATGTTATTGCAAGCCTAAAATATATTAGCGATGTTTCTGGATAATGTCCCAAAGTCACTGAGTTCCACCATACTTCTAAGTACCTGCAATTTCATGATTCCTGATTTATTTGTAAAGACTAAGGAAAATATTTTTAGTTCAGAGTATCTAATGTGATCTCTAAAAATACAGTAGAAATGAGAGCAGAGAACTCATTTGCCATTCACATCTTAGTGTGCATTAGTACTGAAGGTAAGAATGCTAGGAGTCAGGTGTGGTGGCACACGCCTGTCATCCCAGTGGCTTAGGAGGCTGAGACAGGAGGATAGCAAGTTCAAAGCCATCCTCAGCAACTTTGTAAGGCCCTAAGCAACTTAGTGAGACCATGTCTCAAAACCAAAATAAAACGTGCTGGGGATGTGGCTCAGTGGTTGAGCACCTCTGGGTTCAAACTTGAATACAATAAATAAATAAATAAATAATAAGAAGAAACACTAACAGTTACTGTTGGTGGAGCTGTTAGTAAGTGAACAGCATTTAATAAGTGAACATCCCCTTGGAACACATGATTTGAGTTCTCCACACCTCTCTGAGAATCGGGAGTTATCAACTTCACATTATACATGTGGAAGTGGAGATGTAAAGTGATTAAGACCTTGTTTAAGGCTATTTGAATAATAATTGGTTGATCCTGGAATCAAGTTCAGGATTATCAGATTTTTAAAGTTAATGCTTAAATGAGTAAACATGTTTTCAACTTAAAAAGCTAAAGAAGGTAAAGTTGATTTTCTGTATACATAATTCTAAATTGACAAATATTTTTTTTCTCAATACTCTGTTTTTTAATGTGGGAGTGTTTGAAACATTTTTAATGAATTTTTTAATATATGTGACAATAGTACATACAATGGCATATTTATAAAGACTTTGAGTGTACGTTGTTCTAACTCAGTTCCAGCATTTCCCCTTCCCTTTCCTTCCTCCCACTCCCTGTTCTTGTTAGATATATTTGACAACAGGATAAGCATTAACATTTTTATAAAAGCATGCAGGATAACTTATTCTAATTCAGTTTCCAGTATGCTCCCCAACCACATCCTTTCTCTTCACTCTACTCTACTGGTTGTTCTGTTATTTACTAAATAGCATTTTTTAAAAGTGACTCATTGATATATGTATCATATCACTATGTTGTGTTCATATAAGGACACAGGAAAGTTAAGTCTGATTCCTTCCATTAACTTTCCCTATTTCATTCTTCCTTCTTCCATTTCCTTCTCCTTTGACTATTTCTCTGTTCTTTTCCTTATTTTGGGTTCGTTTCCACATATCAGGGAGAACATTCAACCTTTGGTATTTTGAGACTGGCTTATTTCACTTAGCATGATATCCTCCGATTTCATCCATTTGCCAGCAAATGACACAATGTCATTCTTTGCTGTGGCTGAGTAAGGTGTGTATATGCCACAGTTTTTTTTTTTTTAACATTTATCAGTTGAAGGTCACCTTGATTGGTTCATAGCTTAGCTATTGTGAATTGACCTGCTCTGATAATGGATGTGGCCGCATCACTGTAGTATGCTGATTTTAGGTCCTTTGGATATATACCAAAGAATGGGAGAACTGGGTTAAATGAGGGATCATTCCTAGTTTTTTTGAAGAATCTCCAAACTGCTTTTCCAGAATGGTTGTACCAGTTTGTAGTCCCACCAACAATGTATAAGTATCCCCTTTTCCCCATAACCTAGGCAACATTTATTGTTCATATTCTTGATTATTGCCCTTTAATTGGAGTAAGGTGAAATCTCATTGTAGTTTTGATTTGCATCTCTGCAATTGCTAGAGATGTTGAGCATTTTTTCATATATTTGTTGACCATTTGTATTTCTTCATTTGAGAAGTGTCTGTTCAGTTCTTTGCCTATTTATTGATTGTGTTATTTTGGTGTTAAGTTTTTAAGATCTTTGTATATCCTGGATATTAATGCCCTGTCTGAAGTGCAGGAGGCAAAGATATTTTCCCATTCTGTAGGTTCGCTCTTTACACTCTTAATTGTTGAGAAGCTGTGAGAAAACTTTTCAGTTTGATGCCATCCCATTCATTGAATTTTCCTTTCACTTCTTGCACTTTGGAGGTCTTTAGGAAGTTAGTACCTAAGCCGACACATTGTTGGGCCTATGTTTTCTTCTAGTAGGTGCAGGGTTTCTGGTCTAATTCCTAGGTCTTTGATGCACTTTGAGTTGAGTTTTGTGCAGGGTGAGAGATAGAGATTGAGTTTCATTCTACTACATATGATTTTTCCTAGCATCATTTGTTAAAGAGTTTTCCTAGCACCATTTGTTAAAGAGGCTGTCTTTCTCCAACTTATGTTTTTAGCTTCTTTGTTGAGTATAAGGTAACTGCAATTATGCAGGTTTGTCCTCTGTTCTATTCCATTGGACTTCATATCTGTTTTTGTGCTAGTACTATGCTGTTATTTATTTATTTATTTATAAACTATGGCTCTGGTATTGTGATGCCTACAGCTTCATTTTTCTTGCTTTGACTATTCTGGGTCCCTTATTTTTCCAAATGAATTTTATAACTGCTTTTTCTAATTCTGTGAAGATCGTCATTGGAATTTTTATTGGTATTGCACTGCATCTGTATAGTGCCTTAGGGAATGTGGCCATTTTGATAATATTAATTCTCCCTACCCAAGAACATGGAAGATCTTTCCATCTTTTAAGATCTTCCTCAATTTCTTTCTTTAGTCTTCTGAAATTTTGATTGTGGAGTTCCTTCATCTCTTTTGGTAGATTGATTCAGAGGTATTTGATTTTTTTTGAAGCTCTTGTGAATGGAGTAATTTTCCTAGATTTTTTTCTGAGCAAGTTCATCATTGGAATACAGGAATGCAATTGATGTGTGAATGTTGATCTTATATCCTGCTACTTTGGCAAATTCATTTATGAACCCTGGGAGTTTTCTGGATCTTCTAAATATATAATCATGTCATCAGCAACAGTGATAGTATGAGCTCTCCTTTGATTATTCATATCCCTCCAATTTCCTTCTCTTACCCAGTTGCTCTGGCCAGAGTTTCAAGGACTATATTGAACAAGAGTGGTGAAAGTGAGCATCTTTGTCCACTTCCTGTTTTTAGAGGAATGCTTATAATTTTTCTCCATTCAGAATAATGTTGGCCTTAGGTTTGTCATAAATGGCCTTTACTATGTTGAGGTAAATTCCTCTATTCCTATCTTTTCTAGTGTTTTAAACATGAGTGGGCATTGTATCTTGTCAAATGCTTTTTCTGTATATATTTAAATAATCACGTGATTCTTGTTTTTAAGTCTATTTATGTGGTGAATTACATTTATTGACTTCTGAATATTGAACCAACCTTGTATCCTGGGATGAATCCTACATGGTCATGATGTACTATCTTTTTAATGTGGTTTTGTATGTGGTTTGCTAATATTTCATTAAGGATTTTTATATCTATGTTCATCAAAGATATTGATCTGAAGTTTTTTTTCCTTGATTTGTCTTTGTCAGGTTTTGGTATCAGGGTGATACTAGCTTCATAGAAAGAGTTTGGTGGAGTTCCACCCTTTCCTATTTCATGAAATAATTTGAGGAGGATTGGTATTAGTTCTTCTTTAAAGTTTTTGTAGAACTCAGCTGAGAATCCATCTGACCCTGGACTTTTCTTTGTTGGAAGACTTTTGATGGCTGCTTCAATTTTATAACAAGAAATTGATCTGTTTAAGTTTTCTATTTCTTCCTGGTTCAATTTGGGTGGTTCATATTTTTCTAGGAATTCATCCATAACTTCAAAGTTTTCTAGCTTACTGGAGTATAGATTTTAAAAATAGTTTCTGATGATCCTTTGAATTTCAGAAGTGTCTGTTGTGATGTTTTCTTTTTTATCTTGGATTTTCATAATATGAGATTTTTCTCTCTTTTTGTTAGTA
Organism: Aplodontia rufa; assembly: GCA_004027875.1. Classification (NCBI taxonomy): domain Eukaryota; kingdom Metazoa; phylum Chordata; class Mammalia; order Rodentia; family Aplodontiidae; genus Aplodontia; species Aplodontia rufa. The sequence continues at coordinate 41,987 of PVKS010007744.1, read as the reverse complement.
TGGCTAATGGTTTATTGATTTTACTTATTATTTTAAGAAAGCAACTTTTTGTTTAATTGATTTTTTTGTGTTGTTTTCTTGATTTCAGATCTGATTTTAATAATTTCCTGTCTTCTACTGATTTTGGTTTTCTTTTGTTTTTTTTTTTCCTCTAGGGTCTTAAGATGAAGTGTTAGGTTATTGATTTTGTTTTTCTCTCTCTTTCTTTTTTTAAATGAATGAGATTAAAGTTATGAACATTCCTCTTAGAACTGCCTTCATACTGTCTCACAGATTTTGATATGTTGTGTCACTGTTCTCATTTATCTCAGGGATTTTTAAAATTTCTCTCCTGATTTCTTCTGTTATCCATTCACTATTTGAGTGTGTATTATTTAATCTCCAGGTGTGGTTTCTATTTTTTTAAAATCTTATTGCTAGCTTCTAGTTTCATTCCTTTATGATCTGATAGAATTCAGGGTATCATCTCTATTTTTTTGTACCTGCTAAGATTTGCTTTGTTTCCTAGAATATGATAATTTTAGAGAATGTTTCATGTGTGGCTGAGATGAATGTATATTCAGATATTATAGATGAAATATTCTAAAGTGTCTGTTAGGTTAAAACTATTCATTGTACTCAGAAGGAGATCTCCGATCTCCATTAGAAGTCCATTTAATACAGGGGTTCTTTTGGGGGAAACATAGATCCATGGGGAACCCAAAGGGGGAAACCATGGCATGGCATCAGCCTTGGCTAATTATGTGAATATACATTTGTTCTTGACTGTTTGATAATGATTCCCCCTCAATTGTAAGTCCATATTCAACTAATAAAAAAAGAAAAAAACCTATTCATTGTATGGTTTAGTTCTACAGCATCTTTACTTAGTTTTTGTTTAGATGATCTATCCAGTGATGAAAGAGGTGTGTCAAAATCCCACAGGATAATTGTATTGTGGTCTATTTGGTTCTTGAATTTGAGATGTATATGTTTTATGTATATCAATGCTCCAATGTATGGGGCATATATATTCATGATGGATATATCCTGTAGCTGTATGATTTCCTTGAGTGACATGAAATGATCTTCTCTGTCTCTTCTGATTAATTTTGGCTTGAAGTCCACCTTATCTGATATGAGAATTATAATACTGGCTTGTTTACAAGAGGTATGTGCATGATGTTTCTCCCCATCCCTTTAGCTTCAGCATATGGATGCCTTTGCCTGTGTGGTATGTCTTTTGCAGGCAGTATATTGTTGGGTCTTGTTTTTTTAATCCAATCTGTGAACCTATGTCTTTTGATTGAAGAGTTTAGACCATTTATATTCAATGATATTATTGAGAAATGATTTTTATTTCTTGCCATTTTGATTTATTTCTTGTATTTGAATTGGTATTGATTCTCTCTTGAATGACTATTCTACTGTAATGTCACCCTCTGTTAGTTTTCATTTTTTATTTTTCATTTCTTCTTTGTGATATATTTTATTGAGTATGTTTTGTAGCACAGGCTTTCTAGTTATGAATTATTTTAGTTTTTGTTTATTGTGGAAGGTTTTTATTTCAACTTCAAATCTGAAGCTTAATTTTGCTGAGTATAGTATTCTTGGTTATTATCCCTTTTATTTCAGTGCTTGGTATATATTATTCCAAACCCTCCTGGTTTTTAGGGTCTGGGTTGAAAATTCAGTTGTTATCCGAATTGGTTTTCCTCTAAATGTGATTTGTCACATCTCTCTTGCAGCTTTTAAATTCTGTCCTTGTTCTGTATGTTAAGCATTTTTATAATAATGTGCCTTGCAATGGGTCTGTTGTGATTTTGTATATTTGGAGTTCTATATGCCTCCTGAATTTGAGTTTACATTTAATTCATAAAATTTGGAATTTTTTTGATATTCTTTCATTGAAAACATTGTGTAGACCATTAGTTTGTGCCTTCAAGTTTTCCTTCCCAATGACTCTTGAATTTGATCTCTTGAGGTTATCCCAGCCAGATTTCTTGAATATTCTTTTCATGATCTCTTAACATCTTTTCACTATGGTCTACTTATTTTCAATATTATTTACTTTATCTTCCAGAAAATCTTTCTTCCAAGTGGTTTAATCCATTGGTGATGATTTCCTTTAAATTTTTAATTTGATTTACTGATTCCTTCATTTCAAGAATTTCCATTTGATTCTTTTTCAGAATTTCTATCTCTTTATTGAAGTGGTCTTTCATTTGCTGTATTTCCTCTCTGTATTCCTTCTTTATTTCATCTTTTTGCTCATAGAACAGTTTAAGAATTTTCTAAATTTGTACTCTGCCATTTCTTCCACTGTGCTGTCATTGTTGTGTGTTGTTGAGGCATTATGGGTAGTCTGGGCTGTTGGTTCCCTTGTTTTTTATATTGTTTGTATGTCTACCCATCTTTCAGTAAGTGAGGGCTTATCTTGTGGGCTCCTTTACCTTACAGGCCCTGGGCTGGGTGGATTTCTGGATACTACTATTTTAATTCAATGTGTAACCTCTGCAGACCCTAATATTATTCCTTCTTTAAGAGAAGCTATTAAGAGCTCTTTATTACATAGTCTCGTCTAAGCCAGCCCTTTTTCCACTCAACCTTGTGAGGACAAAAGTTTGTTGTAATTGTTCTCTTCAGTTCCTTGAATTCAATTCAATACCTATAATAAAAACCCCCTCCACTTTGCAGTGATATGCTGCTTCTTTTTGGAGTCTTGTAGAGACCAGACAATCACTGCCTAGCTTGATTCTACCATTCTCTCAGCTGTGGAAAAATCTGTTGTCATTCTCATTGTCATTCTTTTGGGATGTAATGTGACTTTTTTCTGGCTGCTTTGTTAATTAAAAATTTTACTTTTGAGACAAACAAAAAACAAACACACAGAAAGCTAGAGAAGGAGAGCCTAGAAGAGACAGTGGACAGTTCATTCATTTATTCACATGAGGGACCTGCAGAGGGGCACAGGACAAGGGCCTGTCCTCAGGGAGGTCACTGTTGTACAGAACTGCATTTAGGTGCATGTGCTAAGTGCTCTAGCAGAGGGACTCCTAAAGCATCCAGGTGTCACAAAGGAGGCAGAATCAAGGGGCATGAGGCTGCGACAGTGGCTCAGAAAGGCATCACGGAGGAGGTGACATCTTGCAGAATTTTCAGACTGAGAAAGAGAAAAGTGCTTATCCAGATCTTTAATAAAAGAGTTTCCTTTAATGTCACTTTGCCATCATCACACAGGAAACAAGGAAACATTATTGAAGGTTTACCAAGTACAAAGCCCTGCATTAGGCACCTTTATAGAGGGAAGTCAGCTTCCTGTCAGCCTTCTGAAGTGGATATTTTGGTCTATATAATAAAATTTAGGCTTAGTGTGGCTGAGACTTGCTGAAAGTAGAAACTTATCATTTATTCAACAAATTTGCTCCTTTTGGGGATTTGGTGAACATCTGCTCTGTATCGGGCAATGTGCTTGGTGCTGAATAACAGCAGGGAACCAAGGAGAACTAGACCAGCCTCATAAAGTTTATTATCTAGTGGGGAAGATGAATATCAATTAAATTATATATAAGTATGTTTGTATATAAATATAAACATACGTGTGTGTAGATATGCATCCTTTCATCTATTTATCTATCATCATCATCTATCTATATGTTTACATATAAAATAAATACATCTTCCAAGAAGAAATCTTGGGTGGTGGTGATTAGGGAACAGCCTAGATAGGATCTGTAATTGGAAGTGTGCTCTGGCCCCTCCCCAGCAGGCTTATGCCTAGTTGTAGGGGGAGGGCTGGCAGTGAAAGCCTCCAGTGCAGAACCATGGAGCTTGACAGGACTGCTATGCTTCCTGCAGGGGGCACCATGGGGAAACTGAGCAGAGCAGCTCTGTTGGCGGCTGCTCTGAACAGAGGCGGAAATGCTGGCAGATCTGTATGGGACAAAACCTGAGCTGAGAAGTACTGAATAGTACTCATATTTGAACACTAATTTTACTCTGATTTTTACAGTGGTCAATGCTAAGGGAAGGCAGTCTTCTGGGAGGGTAAAGCTGGCTGCCATGTTGAATTGGACCAGGGCACCCCAGAGTTGTGCACAAGACACTCTTGTAGTAAAAGGTAGCTCTGGGTGGGTTCAGTGCACAATAGCCTCTGCTGGGAATGATATGAAAGGACTGGGCATTAGGATGGCGCCACAACAGGTTCAGAATTTCCTAAGACCACATTTTTCCTTTACCATTTGAGAGGGGTTGATCCTGGAAGGCATGATATTCATGTATTTTCAGTAAAAGATTTTTGATCATAAGCCATAGAAACAGATCTTGTCTACTGTAGCCTAATAATGAAGGAATCTTAGCTTGTTGGAAACGCTTTATTTCATTTTCCCTACCTGTGATTCTCACACTGTAACCTGAATACCGTCCCAAGAGATTCTGCAGATGCTGAACCATCAGGTCAGGGCCAATGCCACTAGTGCGCATTTCACACCTGGAGGAGCGAGGAAATCTACCTGTGGAATGCCCTTGCCCCTTTGTCTCTCTGTAAACATGGCCTTCGTTTCATTTTGCCACTTTCTCACACGTGAAAGTTCTGCCCACGTGGACGTCAAAACTTACTTCCTGTTAGTTACTAAAAAACTTCAGTCTCGCAGGGTGCGGTGATGCATGCCTGTAATCCCAGTGATTAGGGAGGCTGAGATAGGAGGATTGCAAGTTCAAAGCCAGTCAGCAACTTAGTGAGACCCTGTATCACAATAAAATATAAAAAGGGCTGGGGATGTGACTCAGTGGTCATGCATTCCTGGGTTCAATCTCTGGTAGAAAAAACAAAACAACAAAACGAAAATACCTCCCCAAACCAAACACCAACCAAACGAAAAAAACCTACAGTTTCAGTTTTTGAGCTGTTCTTTTTCTGCAGTGCAGGTTAGAGCTTGGGTCTTGCCTCTTAGATTGAGAAGGGGTGTGCTTACTGGTCCTGTGATACATCCCACTTCCCCCAGGTGCATCTCATCAGGGGATTGGAGACATGGAAGAAGGCCCCCTCCTCCTGCATGCCAGCCACTGGAGTGTCTTAGGCTCCATCTGGCTTAGGCTGGCTCCTCTGCTGAGGGCCTTTGCTGGTCGTCTCCATTCTGGTGCCCTGTGGGGCTTTAGGGCATTGCTCCCCCAAAGCCTTCCATCTCTTAGAAACTTGCCAGATGGGCAGCCCTACCTCCTTTTGGCTGCTGGTGGGATCCTCATCACCCTTCGCCAGGCTGGGTATCTTCACACATGATCCTGGAACCAAACATCATATTCCTGTGGCACCAGCATCTGTACTGGTGCTGGGTCTGGCTCTGGGGATGGTTTAGGGGACAATCATCACTACTCTTCCAGTTATGCAGAAACCGCTCCAAGGAGGAGCACAATGCTTGGATTATTTTTCCAGGTCAGTAGCCGCCCACTTGCAGCCTTCCAGGACAAGGTGGGAAGGGGGCTGAAGTCCCTTCTGATGCCCTGTTCCACTCCATCCTTGGAATCCAGTCTCCCCTCCTGGAATTCCCCCTAGAATTCAGTCCACACATCTGGTTTAAGACTCATGCTTCTTTATGATGCTTTTCTTCCAAGGTGAACCAATTTCAGGGAGATGCGGGAAGGAAGGTGAATCTCGCAGTAGGATCTTTTCTGTGTGGGTGCCAATGGCTTCTACTCATTACTGGCTTTCTGTTTGCCTCGTGGTAGTCACAGTGGGATGGATGTTTGGCAGTAATTTCTCCTTAATTTAATTCATTGCATACAGTAAAGTGGTTCTGCTCCCTTTACATCCAAGGACGGAAGCCTGGCCTCTGGTCCGAGCAGCCAACCTCAGGGAGGCATTTTTGACATCGTGTGTATTTCGAGCTGTCAGCTGCTCTCCTTCGACAGGATTCGGCATCATGCTTGTCACTTTGGTCCGTCAACTGGAAACCCTGGAATATTTACCTGGTGAGACCTGCAAAACTGGACCATAAAAAGCAGAGAGATCTTTGTATCTGTGAGAGCTCACAATTAATATTTCATGGAGAAAGGATTAATAAAACATCATGCAATTAGTTGCTTGCCTTCAGCAATCACATCTCATTAAGGGTGGTAGGAGGCAGTCGACAGGACTCCTGAGCAGGCAGCTGGCTGGGCCCTGACTCACCGGACGAGCTACTGGGTTAGGGAATGACAGCCTTCATGACTGCCTTATTTGCTGGAGAGTTTTCGCCTGTAAATGGTGTGATCAATGGGGTCAGCTCCCAGCGGGATAACTTTTGACATCCACACCCTTCTCTGTATCTCCAGGCTCCGCATTTTTCCAGTCATTTATTCTTTGGCTTATTTGTTCATTTATGTTGTCTTCTGCGAACCAGGCTCTGTGCTGGGTGTTCGGTGGTAGTCCTTACCTTCTTCTCCAGCTCCCTGCTGGCTCCTGTCAGTCTTCTCTTTCCCCTCAAGGCCAGCTACCTTGCCTGCTGAGTTCTGTTCAGGCTTCTACCCAATGGATAGACGGCCAGGTTCACTCTGTGGCCCTCCCAGCCTCCCCTCCCTGTGCTCAATGCTGTACCCTTCATGTAGAACAACAGGCATTGAATCATGTCAGTGCTCCCTCATCTATGCTAGGGAGAATCCTCCCAGCCTCATCTTTCTCCTCTGGGCCTTTTTGTTCTTTCTTCTGCCATGTTTTTTTCCTCTGGAGTTTAATGGTCAGAGGAGAAAATAGGTTTGCATTTGAATCTCAGATCTACAGAGTCCAGTAGGTAGCCTTGACTGGAGGCTTCATCTTCCCAAGCCCCAGGTTCCTGTCCTGTTTAGGGGATATCAGAACCTGCAGCCTGGCAAAGCACAGGGACTCATGACACGCACAGGGATGCTGTGATGGTCATAGTGTGTGCAGTGCTGCATGGGCAACTGGTCCCGTGCCCTGCTGGCCCCTAAGGGACACATCTCACCTGCCAATGAAGGCCCCTTGCAGTTTTCTGTGTGGCATCTGTCGTCTTGAAGTGGTGGCTCTGCTGGTTTGCCACTGCAGTCTTTCTGTGAGGAGATGGCATGGTCTGGGATCAGCATGCTGGCCTACTCCCAAAGCCCCCAGAGACGGAGCTGACGGGGTCTTCTGATTTCCATCAGACCACATCAACTGCCACCCTCCTGCGAGGGAATGACCTTGAGGAAGCCCAATTAGACATTTGGGATCAAAGAGCGGGCTGAGATGGTGCGCCAGGCAGTCTGACAATCTCCCCATGTGCCAGGACACTGTCTCTGAGCTCCTCAGGGCCAGAGGGAAGAAAAGAGGGCCTCGGCGACAGCCTCTTCAGACCAAAGTGACAGATGAGGGATGCTCTTGTCAGTCCTGCTTGATTGGCCCATACAGGCAATCTGTATCATTCTGACTCTGAGGCCCCCAAATAAATGGATTAGGAAAAGGAATTATCTGGGCGATTGCTTCCACTTTAGCCAGTGAGACATCAGGAAGGCTGATTTGGTTTGGGTCAAATTGTGGTAAAGGCAGAGAGTTTTGTCCCCTCTACTCAAGCCCAGTGCAGATGGAATTATCTGACAGTTTTAATCAAAGATGTGATGCCATTGGAGATGTTTGTTGGGAAGGTCACTATAGTGGATGCCGATGCCTGCTCCAAATCCCTTTTTCATGCTGATACCCCATTCCCAGATGTTGTCTTTGCTGCTCATGGTTAGCTGTCCCTTCTTCCAAAGAGTTGTCCTTAGCCAAATTGTCTTCAATCTGCACCGCCTGAAAAATGATGTCCCCTCCTCCCCCTCCTCAAGTCAGTGGCTAACAGACACAGGGAGGCAATGTACCTTGCTTCAAATGGGGCTGGCTCTGGCACAATTAGTGATCGTTGCCCCTGAACTTACAGACCACATTCTTGCTTAATTCCTCTGCCTCCTGCTTCCCTCTTCTTTGAGTGCGTCCCTGCAGCAAATCACTTGAGCAAGAATCCCATCCTAGGCTCTTCTTCCAGGAGACCTGGCTGAAGACTGACTGTCTTCATGCTCAGGAAGTATGGGGATCTTGTGCAGTGAGATGGGCAGGAGCCTCTGCTCAGGCATAAGGGGAAGGGTTGTGATCTGGGCAGGAGGCAGTGGGAAGAGATCAGGATGAAGACCTGCCGGGATCCTGTACCTGGCGGGGTAGGAAGTGGAGGAGGAAGCAAACGTGACTGATACTTCAAGTCCAGGTGAACCCAAAGCACAGGTGGTGACACCGCTAATTAACAGGAGGGATCTTCACTCCTTCCTGTGCGGTCTCTGTGAATCACAGCCACCTTCACTTCATGCCCCCATCTTCCTGCACCTGCCTCTGCAGCTCTGCTCCTGGGTCTCTCTCTGATCTGTTGGACTCACAGCTGTGCTGTGCCCGGCAGAGTCCCTGTCCCTCGTGCGTGCTGCAGCTGGGGACCTCTGTACATTCAGATGACCGTGCATTCTTCCCTGTGCAGTGCTCCACGTGTAAGGGGAATTAGCAAGTATTTCTTGATTAATTGCTAGGTTGGCTTTTAGATCTTCCTTGGAATGCTGTGAGCCACAGCAAGTCCTCCTTGGTTGGGTCACTACCTTTAGACCTTGGTTTCTGGACCATTCATTTCTTTCTATTTCTTACCTACTTTTTTGAGAACTAACTTTTGTAATATAAACCACATCCTGTTGAAGTATGCGGTTTGATGAGTTTTGGAAGTTATTTACATCTGTAAAGCCGTCACCATCAGAATCAAGACAGGAAAACTTTGTTACCCCTTTGGCCTCCACATTTCATCTCCTCCTGCCCTGTGGCCCCACAGAGTCACTCATGGATTATTTTATTATTGCAGTTTGTATTTCACAAAAGTCAAGCTAAAATACCTTGCATTTTGTAAAAACGGAATCACACAGTATGGATGAAGCTGTTTTTTATTTATTTTTTTTTAAGAGAGAGGTACATTGAGAGAGAGAGAGAGGGGATCAATTTTATTTAGTTTTTCATATGGTTTTTGTTGCTCTGACACTTCCTTGGGTACGTGGTGCTGGGGTTCGAACCTGCGTCCTTGTGCTTGCCAGGCAAGTCCTGTGACCACTGAGCTACCGTTCCAGTCCTAGTGTTTGACTCCTTTTGCATAATGATTTTGAGATTCATCCATGTTGTTAAGTATGTGAGTCGTTCATTCAATTTTTTTTCTTAATAAAAAATTTTATTTTGGGGCCTGGAGCAGTGGCTCAGTGGTTACAGTGCTTGCCTGCCATATGCAAGGGCATGGGTTCAAACCCTAGCACCATGTATACAATGAAGTATCAGGGCAGCGAAAGTCACATGAAAAACTAAATAAAATTGATTCTCTCTCTCTCTCTCTGTCTCACTGTCCCTCTCTCTTTAAAATAAAAATTTTTATTTTGTCATAAAAATCGATTTGCATGTAATTGTAGTAAATCATATCAGGAGCAGCTGTGTATACTGTACCCAGTTTTCTCCAGTGGCAACATCTTGCAAAAACAGTATACTATTAAAATCAAGATGTTGACAATGATAGGAATGAGTTACCACAAGGAAGGACATCTGCATTTTGACCTTTTCTAGCCACACCCACTACCTTTTTTTTTTAAATAGACTTTATGTTTTAAGAGCAGTTTTAGATTTATAGCAAAATTGGGTGAAAGGATCAGAGATTTCTCATACACGCTCTGCCTCCACACACATAGCCCCCTGCATCATCAATGTCCCCTCCCAGGTGGAATATTTGTCATAACTGATGAACCTACATTGATACATTTTTATCACCTAAAGTTCAGAATTTACATCAGGACTCAGTCTTAGTGTTATATGCTCTATGGGTTTGGAAAAATGTCTGATGCTGTATATCCCCCATTACAGTACCGCGAAGAGCAGTTTTACTGCCTTAAAAATCCTCCGTTCTGCCTATTTGTTCTTCCCTCCCCCAGACAATCTTTTTTATTGTCTTCGTAGTTTTGCTTTATTCAGAACGTCATATAGTAGAAATTTTATAAGACGCTATCTTTTCCGCCCTGATTCTGTCATTTAGTAACAGGTGTTTAAAGTTCCTTCATCTTTCATGGCTTGATCATTCATTTTCAGTGATGGATAACATTCCACTGTCTCAAAGTACCAGCTTATTAATTCGTTACCTCCTGAAGGGTAGCTTGGTGGCTTCCATGTTTTGATGGTTCTACATTCAACTGCTGTAAATATCTGCTCCCGGCTTTTATGAGGACCCAAGTTTGCAATTCATTTTGGTAAATACCAAGGAGCTTGACTGCTGGATCATACGGTAAGTTTTTATTAACTTTTGTCAGAAACTGACAAACTGTCTTCCAGAGAGGTTGTACCATCTTGCATTCCCACATCAAGGAATAAGAGCTCCCGCTGTTTCATATCCCCACCAGAACTGGCTGGTTAACATGCTGCATTTGGCCAGGTTAGCGGGTGGGCAGAGGCATCTCATTGTTTTAATTTGCATATTCCTTAGAACATATGATTCGAAACATCTTTTCACATGCATATTTGCCATCCATGTCCTCTTTGGCCAGGTATTTGCTAAGATCTTTAGCCCATTTTAAAATTAGATTGTTTGTGTTCATATTGTTACATTGTCAGAGTTCTTGATATATTTTGAGCCCTTTATCAGATATGTATTTCACATATTTTATCCCATTATTTCATTCTCTTGGTGTCTTTCACTGAACAGATATTTTAATTTTAAGGAAGTACAACATATCGGTTCTTTTCTTTCATAGAGCATGCCTTTGATGTTATACCTAAAGGCACTGCAAAGCCCACAATCATCTAAATTTTCTCCTACGGTATCTTCTAGGAGATTTAATAGTTGTGTTTTATGATTAGGTCTTCGATCTATTCTCTGTTAATTGTTTGCAAAAGCCGGTAGACGTGTGTGTCTAAATATTTTTTGCATGTGGATGTCCAGTTGATCCAGTTCAATTTGTTGTAAAAACCATTTTTTCATCCACTGTATTTCTTTAGATTCTTTCTTGAAGATCAATTGACTATGTTTCTGTGGATCTACTTTGGGGCTGTTCAGGTCCACTGATCTATTAGTCTATTCTTTCACCAATTCCACGCTGTCTTGATTTCTGTCACTTTTATGGTAAGTCTTGAAGTCAGGTAGTGTCACTCCTGAAGCTCTGTTCTTCTTCAATATTGTGTTGGATTTTCAGGGTCTTCTGCCTGCCCATATTAGCTTTAGGACCCCTTTGTCGGTAGTCACAACATAACTAGCTGGAATTTTGAGTGGGATTCCATTGATCACATTGGGATGAAAAGACAGCTTGGTAACTGTTTCAGACTGAATGTTTGTGTTTCTCTCAAATCCATATGTTGAGGGCTGGAGCGGTGGCTCAGCGGTTTCGGCGCTTACCTGGCAAGCACGAGGACCCTGGTTCAAACCCCAGCACCACGTACACAACTGAGTGTTGGAGCAACTAAAGCCATGTGAAAAACTAAATAAAGTTGTTTCTCTCTTTCTCTGTCTCTCTCACTGTCTCTCTCTCTCTTTTAAAAAAAAAAATCCATATGTTGAAATCCTAAACCCAAAGTGATACTGTTAGGAGGTGGCATCTGTGGAAGTTAATTAGGCCATGAGCATGGAGCCCTCCAGAATGAGATTAGTGCCCTTGTTAGAAGCGACATGAACAGCCTGTTTCCTCTCTGTTCTACCATTACAAAAATGCAACCAGAAAACAGCTACGTACAAGCCGGGGAGTGGGTCCTTCTCAGACACTGGGTCTGCTGGCATTTTGATCTTGGACTTCTCAGGCTCCATACCTGTGAGAAATCAGTTTTCACTGTTTCAACCTCCCAGTCTATGGTAATTTGTTATAGGAGCCTCAACTGATTCAGGACAACAAAACTCTCTTCCTATACTAATGGGGTGTATCTCTACATGTAATTCTTATTTGATTTCTTTCATAAGACTTGTATAGTTTTCCTCATATAGGTCGTATATATATTTTGTTAGATAATATGAAAGTACTTCATTTTCTAGGTGCTTTGTCAATGCATTATGTTCAAATTTCAAATTCCACTTGTTTATTTCTGGGATAGAGGAAAATGGTTGGCTTTTGTATATTAACCTTATATCCTGCAGCATTTCTATAATCAGTTAGTAGTTCCATGGATTTCCCCCCGCTTTTTCTCAATTCTTGTGAGTTTTCTACATAAATGATTATGTCATCCACAATTTTACTTCTTTTTTTCCCAAGTTAAATATTTTTTAGAAGCACGGAAACTTTTCATATTTATTAACAATACATAATATTTTCGCTTAAAATATGTAAGGCATACCAAGCAAAACGCAGTTTTTCTTCTTACTTTCCCAGCTGTATAACTTTTATTTCCTTTTCTTATATTATTGCATTAGCCAAGATTTCCAATACAATGTTGAAAAACAGTGGTAAGGGGGGCATATTTGCCTTATGCCTTATCTTAGTAGGAAAGCTGCCAGTTTTTCACCATTTAGTATAATATTGGTTGAAAAGTTTATTTTTTGGTAGCTATTTTTATTGGTAGATACTCTTTATCAATTGAGAAGTTCCCCTCTAATCCTAGTTTACTGAGAGTTTTTCTTTTTTTAAAGAGAGACGGACAGAGACAGAGAGAGAGAGAGAGAAGAGACAGAGAGACAGAGACACTCAATTTTTACTGAGTTTTTCACATGGCTTTCGTTGCTCTGACATTTAGTTGTACACGTGGTGCTGGGGTTTGAACCCGTGTACTCGCGCATGCCAGGCAAGCGCCGTAATCGAAGGGCTACTGCTCCACCCCCTGAGAGTATTTCTTATGGCTAGGTGTTGGACTTGGTCAAATGCTTTTTTCTATCCTTTGATATAATCATATGACTTTCTTCTGTTAGCCTGTTGATGTGATCGTTTGCATAAACTGATTTTTTTTTAAAACAAGGAACCAGTTTTTTTGTACCTGGGATAAATCCCCCTTTGGTCATGATGCACAATTCTTTTTATACATTGTTGGCTTAACTTGCTAATATTGTGCTGCAGATCATTAAGTTCATGTTCATGAGGGATATTGATCTGTAGCTTTATTTTCTTAGAATGTGTTTTTTATGGCTTTGGTAATAGAGTAATGCTGGCTTCACTGAATGAGTTAGGAAGTATTTCCTATGCTTTCTCTCTTCTCAAAAAGAGTGTAGAGAATTGGTATCGGTTCTTCCTGAAATATTCAGTGGAATTCACCATGTAACACATCTGATGCCTTCTGTTTGGAAAGTCATTAATTATGGACTAATCCTTATCAGTAGAAATAGGCATATTCAGGTTCTAGATTTCTCTTGTGAATTTTGCTGAATTGTGTCTTTCTGGAAATTGGTTCATTTCATCTAGATGGTCAAATGTGTGGGCACAGAATTGTTTGTAGTATTTCCTGCTTATCCTTTTAATTCTTATGAATCTGTAGTCATGTCCCCTTTCCCTCACAACATGAGTATTTTTGTCATTTCTCTTTCTTTCTTAGTCATCCCACCAAAAGGATTATTGATTTTATTAATTTTTTTCAAAGATCTGGTTTTTGGTTTGGTCGAATTTTTTTTCCTGATTTTCTTTTTTTTTCAAAAATTTAAATTTCTGCTCAATTGCTATTTCTTTTCTTCTGCTTATTTTAGATTTAGTTTGCTTTCCTTTTTGTGGTTTCTTAAGATGATTGATTTACAATCTGTTCAAATCTTAAAGTCCATGCTATAAATTTCCCTATAAGCCATGTTTGTGCAACTACTCACACTTTTGATAAATTGCATTTCCATTTGGTTAAAAAATACTTTAAAATTTCTCTTGAGATCTATCCTAAATTATTTAGAAGTGTGTTGTTTAATCTACAACTATTTGAAGATTTTATAGCTATTGTTCTATTATTGATTTTTTGTTTAATTCCACTGAGTTTGGAGAGCAGACATTCTGTGATTTCTATTCTTGTAGATTTATAACAGTTTGCTTTGAGGACTAAAATGTGATCTATCTTGGCGACTGTTTTATGTGAACCTAGAAGAATGTGTATTTTTTTCTTTGGGATGAATTAATCTACAGATGCTCATTTTATTCAATTGATTAATGGTGGTGTTGAGTTTAGTTAAATTCTTACTGACTTACTGCTTTCTGGATTTGACCATTTCTGATAGAGGGGTGTTTAAGTTTCCAAGTATATTGATGGGTTCATTAATTTTTCTTTGCAGTTCTATCAATTTTCTCTTGTATTTGGTGTTCTGTTGTTAGTATATGTATTCAAAGTATTGTTCTATCTTCTTGGAGAATTAGCCCTTTCACTACGTATAATGCTCCTTTTTATTCCTGATGAACTTCCTTGCTGTGAATATCTCTGTGTTTGAAATTAATATAGCTAGTCCTGTTTCTTTTGATTAATCTTAGTGTGGTATATTGTTTTATATCAATTTTCCTATAAGCTGCATATATCTTTCTACTTAAAATGGGTTTCTTGTAAGACAACTTATAATTTAGTCTTTTTTTGATCCAGTTTGACAATATTTGTCTTTTAATTGGTTCATTTAAACCACTGCAATTCAGAGTGATTACTAGTATAGTTGGATGAGTGTTTGCTCAGTGGTTGGAGTGCGTGCCTGTGCAAGGACCTGGGTTTGAACCTCAGCACCACATACACAACTAAGCATGAAAGAAACAAAGTTCAGATGAAAAAAAATTGATTCTCTCTTTCCTCTCTCTCTCACTTTGTCTCTCCTTTAAAAAAATTCTACTTTCTTTAAAAAAGTATACCTACCATCTTGGCCACTATTTTCTATTAGTTGCTTAAAACTTTGTTCCTATTTTTGTCTTCCACCCCCCATTTTTTGGCCTTTTGTGTTTTTTGTTATTGAGCATTTTAAATTCTATTAATTTTTCTTTTTTTTTTGTGTGTGTGTGGTGCTGAGGATCAAACCCAGGGTCTTGCACAATCTAGGCAAGCACTCTATGCCTTCAGCCTCAGCATTGTAAAAATATGATTTCATTTTCTTTGCTTCCTTAGCATATCAAATGCACTTTTTATTTCTTTAAGGTTTTCTTTTGTGTGTGTGTGTGTGTGTGTGTGTGTGTGGGCGTGTACGTGTGTGGATGCCCTAGAGCTTGCAATATGCAGTCACATCTAATCCAGGTCCACTTTCAAATGACACTATGTTTCGTGGGTGGTGTGAGTATCCCATAATAATAAAATAACCCTAATGCCTCCCTCCTTTTCCTTGTGTTATTGCTGTCATTCATTTCACATCTACAGGCATATGTATTAAATATAGTATACTTAGTTATGAAGACATGATCAAATGCTGTTGACATTATATTGAAGAAAATGTTATCTGTTAACATCAATTAAGAAGAATAAAAATCAAAGTTTTTTCTACCTGCACTTACTCTTTCTGCGATATTCTTTCTACTTATGTAGATCTTTTTTATGTAGTTCTGTCTCTCAGCTACATAATTTTTCTTTTCTCTAAAGAACGTTTAGAATTTCCTTCAAGGTCAGTGTACTGGTAACATATTCCCCAGTTTTTGTTTTTCTGAGAAAAGTCTTTATTTCCTTTTTACTTTTGAAGGATAATTTTGCAGAGTACTAAATTCTAGGTTGATGGGTTTTTTTTTCCTCTCAAGAATTTAAATATTTCATTCTATTCTTTTCTTCCACAGATGGGTTCTGAATAGAATCCAGATGTAATTTCACTCTTTTCTTTTCTGTAGAAGGAGTTTTTTTTTTCTCTCTGGCTTCTTTCAGAATTTTATCTTTGGGTTTTTTTTTGTAGCTTGAAAGTGATATGGTGAAGTATAGTGTTTCTGGTGTTTATACAGCTTAGTATTCTCTGAACTTAATTGGCTTTGTGGTTAGGTGTCTGGCACTTGGGGAAAATTTTCAGATATTATTGTTTTAATTATTTGTTCGATTCCCATCTCTCTTCTTTTTTTATTCCCATCACACGCACTTTTTACCTTTTGTGGCTCTCGGATATTCTGTTCTGCTTTCATTGTTTTCTCTTTGCTTTTCTGCTCTGGAGGTCTCTATTGAGACATCCTTGAGCTCAGAGGTTCTTCCCTACGTCCTGTCTGCTAAAGAACCCGTGAAGGGCATTCTCCATTTCTGTTGCAGTGTTTTTGATCTCTAGCATTTTTTTTTTTTTTTGTTCTTTCTTAGAGTTTACACCTCTCTGCTTTCATTGTCTGTGTGTTCTTGCCTGCAGTCTGTTTGGTCCATGAGAACCCTTAATTCCCGTCTCACTGTTACAGTGAGATTGGCTTTGACGTCTGCTCTGAGTTCTCAAACTGTACTTGCCCAGTCTAGTATGTCTTGTAACTTTCCTGTTTTCAGACGTGGTGTGCTGGGTAAGAGGAACATTTGTGCATTGGCCTTTAGTGTAGAGGAAGGGGCGGGAAGCTTCCCTGGTCCTGCTATCGGGTTCCAGGCTGGCTGAGCCTGTTCCGGACAGGAGCTTCACCCGTGCCTCCCACTCCACCTTCCTCCACTGTAGATGGCACAGGAGATATTTCTCCAGGCCACTTAGGCTCTCAGAAAACCCTAGGAGATTAAGGTCTGGTTAAATAACTTCTCCCGAGGGCAGATCTTGTTAAGAAGAACAGAAAATTCTCACACATTAAAAACTGTCCCTTTTGCTGTTGCCTTGCTGGAAGCATAAGGGATTTTCCTCTGACACTCACCATGGAAACTTGTGAAGCTCCAGAAAGTAGCTGACCGGGATAACTGGGTCTCCACAGTTAGCTTTTCATCTCAGAACTGCCCACCCGGAGCCTCCAGAAATCCATCAATTGCAGCTCAGATCCTGTCCATCACTGGCTTCCATCGAGGTTTCTGCTCACGGATTTCTGCTCCTTTAAGTTGTGAGTCCCTTTGTGTGTCCCTATCTCAAATTATTGCGTCAACAGTTCTTCCTGTTTCCTCCTTTCTCTTATAGATCTATGAAGAATTTTCAGTTCATCAAGTTTTTTACTTGTTAGGCTGAAGTGGTGGCTTCCAGAACCCAAAAACCAGAAGTCACACATCCACTGTTCAGCCCCTGGCAATCACTAATGTGCCTCCATCTCTATAATTCTGTCATTTCAAGACTAGTATGTTAATGGAACCATTTATGCTACAGAATGTACCCTTTGGGAATGCCTTTTTTTCCCACTCTCAGAAAATTCATTCAGCTTGTTGATTTTTAAATAATTCATTGCTTTTTGTTACTGAATAAAATTTTATGGTATGGATGTATCATACCACGTTTGTCTACCTGCTAATTCATAGAAAGATATCTGTTTGTTTCCAGGGTTTGGATATTACAAAAAACATGCTATACACATCCATGTACGTGTTTTTGTGATAATAAGTTTCATTTTTTTTTTGCCCAGGAGTGCAATGCTGGGTCATACAGTAGTTTCATGTTTTTTTATTTTTTGAAGAAATTATCAAATTGTTTTCCAGGGTGGCTATACCATTTTACATTCCACCAGCAATGTATGAGCAATCCAGTTTTTCCATATCCTTGGTAGTCTTTGGTGTTGCGAGTATTTAAAAATTGTAGCCATTGGCCCTGGAGCGGTGGCTTGGTGGTTACAGTGCTTGCCTGGCATGCACAAGTACACAGGTTCAAACCCCAGCACCCACGTACACAGCTAAGTGTCAGAGCAACGAAAACCATGTGAAAAACTCAATAAAAATTGATTCTCTAAAAAAAAAATTAGCCATTGTAATAGGTGTGAGGGGACATTTCATTGTGGTTTCAGTTTGCATTGACTAATGATTTATGTGTGCGTATGTTTGTGTTGAGGATTGAACTGAGGGACTTGAGGACAACCAGAAAAATCAATTTACCACTGAGCTGCCACTGCCAGCCCATGAATGATTTTAAACATCTTTTTATGTGCTTATTCCATCTTTATAGCCTCTTAAGTGAAATGTCCTTTAATGTCTTTTGCCTACTTTCCATTTGGATTTATTTTTTCCTGTTACATTTTGAATGTTCTTTATGTATTATAGTGGGTACTTCTTTGTTGAGTATATAGTTTGCAAACATTTTCTCCCAGACTATAACTTCTTTTCTTTTCTTTTTTTCATTCTTTTAACAGAGTCTTTCATAGAACAAAAGTGTTTAATTTTGAGGAAGTCCAATGAATCAACTTTTTCTTTTCTGGGTTATGCTTTCTGCTATTATATACAGACTCTTTGCCTAACTCTTCCTAAAAGTTTTGTAGTTTTATGTTTCACATTTAAGATCACCATGATATAGTTTGAATTCATTTTTGTATGAGGTTATGAACTTTAGGTTGAGGATTTCTGTGTGCGTTTTGCCTATGGATGTCCAGTTGCTCCAATATTCATTCGTCAAAATGATCATTATTTCTCCATTGATTGCTTTTGTATTTTCATAAAAAGATCATGTTTCAAATATTTGTGTTGTTCTATTTGTGAATTCAAATTTCTGCTCTATTGAAATTTGTATTTATTCCACTGTCAATAGCACATTGTCTTGAATACTGTGGCTATATAATAAACCACAAAATCAGGTAGTCTGATTCCTTCCAGTTTCTTTTCTAAGACTGTGTTAACTATTTTGTTTCTTATGACTTCCCGTACATGTTTTTGAATTATCTTATCTATACAAAAAAAAGTCTTGCCAGGATTTTGAAAGGAATTGCATTAACCCTTTACTATGATGAACATTTATTTAGATCTTTGATTTCTTTCTTCATCGTTTTCTAGTTTTCAGTATGAAATATTGTGCTGTTAGATTTCTATTTTTTAGTGATTGATTGTAAATGGTATTGTATTTGTACTTTTGGTGTCTATTTATTCATTACTCGCATACAAATACTTTGGATTTTTATGTGTTTAGCTGGTATGCTGCTACTTTGAGGAATTTATTTATTAGTTCCTAGAGTTTTTTCTTTTCTTTTTTTTTAAAGATTATTTGGGGGAGACACTGCAGACCAGTGACCCAGTGCTTCTTATAGGTGGTGGATAAATGCTCTTCAATCTGCAATGAAAATACCACCAGCACTACAACACTGAAAAATGGGACTAAATAGAATGGAAGGAGTGAAAAAGCTGAGGAAGCACAGTCTGAAGAGTTTGTGGTGGAAAAAGAACTGGACCAGCGTACAGTGAATGGCAAGGTGGAGCATCTCCCGAGGTGAGAAGGATTTACAGGTGTTGATAATACTTGGGAACTTAAAAAAATTCAGATTGCCCAGAATTAATTGAAGCATTTCTTTTTTTTCCCTCTTTTCTTTTCTTAAAGAGAGAGGGACAGTGAGAGAGAGAGAGAGAGAGAGAGAAAGAATCAATTTTATTTAGTTTTTCATGTGGCTTTCATTGCTTCTATACTTTGCTGTATGTTTTGAGCTGAGGTTTACACCCACATCCACATGCATGCCAGGCAAGTGCCGGAACTTCTGAGCCACCACTCCAGCCCACAAAGAAAATATCTGACTGTGAATTAGATGTTAGTAAAAAAAAAATATATATATATATATATATATATATATATTGCTGATAAACCAAGAAGTCTTGCCAGAAGTCTTTTAAAATTTTTTTAAAATTTATTTTTATTATTTTTTTGGTGTCAGGGATTTAATCCAGGGGTGTTTAACCATTTAGTCACATCCCTAGCTTAGCTTTTATTTTATTTTTTAAAAAAAATTTGAGATAATGTCTTGCTAAGTTGCTTAGGGCCTCGTGAAGTTGATGAGGTTGGTCTTGAACTTTTGATCCTCCTGCTTTATCTTCCCATGCCACTGGAATTACAGACATGAGCCACTGCCCAGCTCCACCATAAGTCTTGATCCTGAACCCAAAATTAGTACCATAGTCAGAAGTGGAGAACTCATATTTCTCATAAAATGGAAAGAGTCAGATGAGGTAGACTTGGTGCTGGCAAAAGAGACATTATAATTGCTTTTTATGAAAAGAGACTTGGTATTCCTGTCCAGAAGATGAATCTCAATCATTGTTTGCACACAATATGTGTGTGTTTGTGTGTGTGCATGTGTGTGTGTATGTGTGATATGCCATCATTCTGAGCAACCTAAGAAATAAATCACTTCAAGTTAAATTTAACAATTTCCTGAAGCCATAACATTTCAAATTAAATAGCTGATTCTGTAGTTAATTGGAAAGTTTAGATTAGATAATTTAAAGCAGCCATATTAAAATCCATGTTTATATCTATAGTCATATAAAGGCAAAGGTTTATTTACAAAACAACCTCCTGACCCAGATGAGGAAGCTGGCAAATCCTGTTATATTTTAATTAACTAAGGAAGACTTAATTAAGTGGACATTTAAAGGTTTCTCTAGTAAGCATTCCTTTACAAAAAGTTGAAATCTACATGCAATTTGACCGAATGGTCATGATTAATGGAATATCTAAGACTTGGCTTATGGAAACCTAATCAAATGGTTAGAGATATTGGAAGTTTAGGACCTGCTTCATAAAAGGATAATCAGACATCTGTATCCAAATGACTGACCTGCATTGTTTCCCTTATCCAAACTCATTCCTTTCTTGTAGGCTCAATATTTTCAATATCGGTTTTAGTATTTAAGCAGAATCCAGGAAAAATAACTTTTATAGTAATCAAAATGTTATCCAACTGTATATTGTTTGCTTTACTGTAAATACTGGTGAACAGTGATCAACAGTTTTATATTCCTTTTCAAAAAGATTATCTGGGGTTTTCTACATTGACAATCAACCTTTCTGCAAATGTGAAGAGCTTTACTTCTTCATTTGTGACCCACATGCCTTTTATTTCTTTTACTTATCTTATTGCACTGGCTGGAATAGCGAGCACTATGTTGAATTAGACTGGGCAAACGTGCATTGCTCCGAATCTTAGGGAGAAAGCATCCAGTTTTGCATGGTGAAGTACAAGGTTAACTGTGACTTTTTTAAATTCCTTATCATGACAACTCTATATCCTATTTTTTGTGGAAAGATTTTTTTAAATGTTATTCTTAACTGATACTGAAGTATGTCAAAAATGTTCTCGGCATCCATTTATATGATTGTGTGATTTTTTTTTTCTTTAGTCTGTTCAAATGGGGGATTATCTTGATTTTTGAATACTGAAGCAAACTTAAATCCCTGTAATAATCCCCATTTGGTCATGGCAAATACTTTTTCTTACATATTGCAGGATTCTGTTTGCTAATATTTTACTTAGGATTTTCATGTATATGTTCATTACAGATTTTGACCTGCAGATTTTTTGTTGTTTTTGGGCACCCCCACCCCATATAAGCATTCAGGTAATCCTAGCATTATGGAGAGAATTGGAATATATTCATCCGTCTCCTATTTCTGGAGAAGATTGTTTGATTTCTCTTTCATTGCTTTTAAGTTTCCAAAATTGGACTACAGTACAACTTGGTATGACTTCTTCAGATTTATCCTCTCCAAGGCTTGCCTATCTTTTAGAATCTATATTTAAAATTTAGAATCTATATTTAAAATTCATTCATTGCTTCTTGGAGTACTTTTTCAGCCCTGCTCAGCTTATTTCATTCTAGAACTCCAAGGACATGAATGTTTTGTTGTTGTAGTAAAATTGGTCCCTGGGGCACTGTTTATTTTTCCCATTATGTTTTTTTCCTCCATGATTCTATGTTTTATCTTTAATTCTTTCTTTCCACTTATTAATGTTCCCTCCATACTGCTATTGTGGAGGAAAACAATCCACTGTTTGTTTTTAATTTCAATTATTGTACTTTTCAGTTCTAAAATTTCTATTTTTTAAATAACTTCATTTCTTAGTGAACATTTTCTGTATTTTAAACATTTAAAGTCATTTATTTTTTTATTTACTTTTTAAAGAAAGAGGGGACAGTGAGAGAGAGAGAGAGAGAGAGAGAGATAAAGAAAGAAGCAATTTTTTATTTAGTTTTTCATGTGACTTTCATTCCTCGGACACTTTGTTGTGTATGTGGTGCTGGGGTTTGAACTCGTGTACTCACCATGCCAGGCAAGCGGAGTAAGCACTGAGCCACTGCTTCAGCCCTTAAGTCATTTATTGAAGCATTTTTACAATGGCTTCTTTAAAATATTTGTGAGTTAATTCTAACATTTCTGTTCATTTTTTTGTTGATATCTATTGATTACCTTTTTCCATTGAGCTTGAGATTTTCCTTTGGACTCCACAATAGGTGTCCTCTGATACCTCTCCGGCTGGGATGGAGAGTAACAACTTATTCCTGCTCCCTTCATGTCTTCCATTGAGGATGGAGGTGGCCTCCTTACTACTGTAGGGGGTTTGAAGCATTTGAGATGATCAAGGATAAAGAATGACAGTTGCACGAACAAGCTTTACTTGGCTGATGTTTTGGCAAGCTTGCTTGCGGGAGAAGTCCTTCATAGCATGAGCCCCCACAGAGGCTATATTGCAGGGGGGCATTACTCAGAAAGAGAGAGCGGATGGGAACTCCTGGGAAGAGGCAGAGGGAAGTGAGGACTCATATCTAGGTGGTGCCTCTCAGCAGCCTGGGGGGAATCTCTGGTTTAGGGACCTGTGAAATGTGGCACTGGCTTAAGGACTTTATTTCTTCTAAGAGTTTACCTATCTATACCAAGTAGATTCTTATAGTGTGCAAAGTAGACAGGATGCAAAT
This sequence comes from Aplodontia rufa, assembly GCA_004027875.1. Lineage (NCBI taxonomy): Eukaryota > Metazoa > Chordata > Mammalia > Rodentia > Aplodontiidae > Aplodontia > Aplodontia rufa. Next base: position 19,372 of record PVKS010007744.1, on the reverse strand, counting down.
GGCTAAAAGGCCAATTTGAGTCACACTAAAACAGGTTTGCAAAAGTTGGGAATTTGGTCATAGTGGACTTCTATGCTAATTAATCTCAGTCTGCTGTCAAGAAGTAAACAAAGAGCCAGTGTAGAAAGAGCATCTGTGTTTCACTTACACAGCAGTGACAAACCCCTGACATTCCACTAAGCCTCCTCTGACACTGTCTCTGACACCCTATGTCTCCAGCTAGTTTTCCTTCTTCTTTATACGTTTCAAAGTCTTCTTATTGTTATTTTATATATAACATGTGGTTGTACTTAGTTGTACTTAGAGGGAGCAATAGGTAAAAATTGCATCAACTCTATCTCTTGGAAGTGGACTTTCCAGCTGTTCCTTGAATTATTGAGTGATATTTGATTGTACGGAAACACCATTTTTTTTTTTTACCTATTTGCCTGTTGACGTATTTGAGTAGTTGCTGCTTTTCCCCCACTGTTGCTATGAACATTCACCTAAAAAGATTCAATTTTACCTTGTACAAACAAAGATCCTCTCACCTTCTTTTGAGCATGAGGAGATAAAAAATTTTAGTAAACGTTGGAAGCCAGTTCCAATGCAGTCATCTAATCAAATTCCGACATAATCTTTGAATAATCTATCTTGAGACTAAATTGTAAAATCAATCATCTCTTGTAAAAAATAATAAGGGGAAGAAGGACAGAGAAAGAACACACATATATACACAATGTAAGGTACAAATAATAGGTAAGGAAAAACATACCCAGCTGCCGCAATCCATGCTTCTATTCTAGTCTGATATTTATGATTTCTTTCTTCCACTAGGTTTCCTTTGTCCTTAGGAAACCTCAGCTGTCCCAGTTTTTTTCTCTGGTGTAGTGAACCCTTCATTCCTGATGGTCCTGAAAGTTTGGTGGTCCTGCCTTTTTGTTTTTTTAATCTTTCCATTAACTTTCACCACTGGACATAGAAATATTGAAAGATGGCCAGTAACAGAGACCCCTATGTTTTTTTGACAGTCTTTATAGTTACTGAATGGCAGTAACCTAATTTCACCCAGATGCTCAGGCTCAAGGATTCCAGTTGGCATAGTTATTTTCACTCATAGTTATTTTCCTCAGTGCTTTGAGGAACCCAAATGACCATGTGATGCATTTCAGCTTTTAATTCAGTTGGAACCATTATTCAGTGATGGAAGTATTCCTGTGTTTTGGACACTGAAGACCGTCACATCTGCAGAATTCAGAATTTTAGGGTCAGGAATGAAAAATTGTGCTATTGTATTTTAGGTATAGTAGTGAAAAGTGCCAATCTCCTTTCCACCCTTGGATGTCTGTCTGGGGGGAATTAGCACCATGTTGGTCTCCAGTGCAAACTGTGTACGTGTCCTATGACAGATCCCCGTCCTCTCATGGTATCATCTTCCATCTGCTTCTGGAACTGAATCTTCAGCAGACCACTCTGTTGTTCTATCTGTCCTACCGTTTTAAAGAGATGGAGCTTGCAGAACCACGGACATCATCCCATAGATACATTTATTTTGCTGTGAAATGAGTTTCTTGATCAGAAACAATACATGTAGGCTGCCATGATGTTGATAAAGCATTTTTCAATTCCAAGGATGGCAATACTGAAAGAAGTGCAGTTAGAAAAAAAAAATTCATCTCCAAACCATGAACCTAACCCAGGTTCTTCCATGAGAAATTCGATGCGACATAATCAGCTTGCTGGTAAGTGGCTGGCTAGTCCATCTAGGGAGTTCTAACATACCAGGGGCTCCTGGTTGGGTTTTGCTATGGGCAACAATAGCTAACTCAGCCTTGGTAGGGTGAGGTCCACGTCATGGAGTCCATGTATAACTGTCATTTCTGCCATGACACCCACTTCATAGTGGAGTCTTGAACAAATATTAGGGTGTTCTGTCTCACACATGTTATGAAGAATATCCTCTGCAGTTGATAACCTCTGTTGAGCAGTCACATGGAACATAAATTTTTTTAATGGTTATACATAGTTGTTGGGTTTATCTTGACAAATCTGTATATGTATAGAAATCAATTTCTGTTCATGATTCTCCTTCTTTTCTCTCTTGTCCTTCCTCCCTCTCCTCTTCTCTTTCCTCTACTCTATCAGACTTCCTTTAGCTCATCTGGAAAGAACAAATTCTTTTTCTTCTTCTTCTTCTTCTTCTTCTTCTTCTTCTTCTTCTTCTTCTTCTTCTTCTTCTTCTTCTTCTTCTTCCTCCTGCTCTTCCTCCTGCTCCTCCTCCTCCTCCTCCTTTCTTTTTTAGGCATACGTGATATAAGCATATACAATGACATAATTATCAAAGCATGGAGTTAACTTGTTTTAATTCAGTTCCCAGGTTTTTCCATTCCTCCCTCCCTCCCTTCCTCTTTTCTGATATACACGAGACATAATCACAGTATCTCAGAGTACACCTTGTTTTAACTCAATCACTTCTTGAAACGGCTCACTCTCTAAGATTTGCCTCCCTTGCTTCAACTATCTACAAGTGCTATTATTTAGAGTGCACAAATATTTCCTTTTTGTATTTTGCCTGAGTTTTCATTTGTAACCCGAGGGAGAGAGGGTTGAGGTGGGCTTATTTCATTTTGGTGGGCACTGGAATTTTCAAGGCAATTTCATATTTAGAGATGTTGCAAGGGCATTGGAATGTGCTGCCTGACTGCTGAGCGTCTTATTTATGTTCTTGCACTAGTGAACAGAACATGTTGGTGAGAACTTGAGTTGAATGTGCATGGAAAGACAGAGGGTCTTGATTTCTATGTAAAGGGCCAGAAGTGATTTCCTGAGTCGTCCATGAGCAAATGACTAATTGTTTTTGGAATCTACTGCTGCATGCCATTTGCTGGTGGGTGCTTGGGAAATATGAGTTTTTTGCCTAATATATGATGACTTCTAAGGTGTAAATGGCAGTAGGCACCAGAAGTAGGAAAGGGATATTATTAGTCTTATAGAAACATTTTAGCTGAGTCCCTGAGTGGGATTTGAACCCCCTGACATAGCCAAATAATAATTTTTCTTTCTTAGAAGAACAAATAGCATTAATAATTTAAAGACTCTCTGTTCTTAAGTTAGGATAGGCCAAAGCCATTGTGCCCTGGCTTAAAAGTTTGTTATATGATCTCACTAGGGAAGAAGAACACATTCCTATCCCCTTGTTTAAAATTCTTTTGTTTAGCAATTCTGTTTACTTAATTTTTTGATATGTATGTTGTATACATCAAAAGGAGTTTATTTTTGGCTTTTACTGCAGACTTAGAATTTTTGCTCTATGGAAAGTAATAAATAAATTAGAGACATTTGTTTCTTTGACACCCAGAAAGGGCAAAAGGAAATTATAATTGAAGTTTGCTTTGAACCCACAAGTTTTGCCCAGCCAAAGTTATATAAGAGGTCACAGCATTCAAGTCTCTGCTTTTCCCTGAGAGTCTGCTTGGGCCAGAGGGGATTAAGCTGTAAATTGCAGGCAACTCCTTTGGCACTGGCTTCTGTCACGAAGGGAGAAATGTCAGATATGGGGTCAAAGATTTTTAGATTAGGGAATATTCTGTGATTTAGGGAAATGGTTGGGTAGAAAGCAAGTTATATCAAGACGTTCCTTGAATTTTAAATTTGCACAAATTAAAAAAAACGTGTAAAACTCTTTGGCAAGTTTTTAGCACTTAGGATCTTAAATACTTTCATTTTATCCTAATTGAAAGAATTGAAATACCATTTAGTCCAGGGAGAGGGGTGGCCTCAGGGTAGGTGGACCCTAAAGTATCAGGCATGACTGTCTTAACCTCATGGGCATCTTATTCCCACCCAGGTGACCATTCCGAGGCAATACCTTCTTGCAGTAATCCTCACCAAGATCTCCAGTTGGAAAAAGAGCCATCATGAATGTTTGGATGAGGAAGTTTAGGGAAAGCTGTATCATTTTTTTTTAATTAAGCAGCTTATTAATTTGGGTCCCTGCACAGTATGGCTCAAACCACTGTCACAATTTCATTTATGGATCAACTCTTTCCTTCTCCTCCAAGATCAGAATGCCAATTGGAGGAGGACAGTCCTGGGAGGGGGCTTCTTGCAGTGGTCTAGGGTAGAAAGAATCAGAGACCAATGCCTGAGTCAAAATCAGAATCAAAACTAAGGCCATGGTATGGGGGAGGGGTGCAAGAGGGTCTGAATGGGCAGTCAGGAGCCCTCGGAATGTGGAAGCAATGCTAACAGCTCAGGATGGCTTCAGGCATTGGCACACTGCAAGTATACATTTGTTAATCAGGGAGGAGTGGGATGGGGTTGGGGGGACAGACATGGATATGTTAGGTGGCCCTAAGTGGACAGGGAGTGGTCAGCCACTACTGAAGAAGTCTTGTTAGTTTGGAAAGAAGTGGATCAACCCAAGATGAGGCCACGAGGGGTTGTGGGGTGATGGTAGCTTGGTCCAGGAGGCAGTGTTGGAGGTGGTGAGAATGGTTGTGTTTGAAGGTGGAAGTGACAGGGGTTACAAATGAATTAGGCATGGGGTGTGAGATGGAGAGGAATTCAGAATGGCCCTAGCAACTGGAGTCACTGAGTTACCATTAACTATGCTGTCAAAGACTCCAGTAGGTGCAGAATTTGGGGGATAAGCCTAAGTGTTTGTGTTTGGACCTGTTGATTCTTGGATGCATATTTGGCTTGCAAGCAGGGTCACCAAGCAGGTAGTTAGGCATGTGAGTCTCGAGTTCAGGCACATGATCGAGTCTGGACAGAAAATTTTGGGAATCATCAGCATATAGACCATGTAAGAAGCCATGAGATTGGATGAGATCAAAAAGGGTATCATATTATTAGAGAAGTAAAAGATTCAGCAACTGAACCCTGGGGTAGGCCAAAGTTCAGGTCAAGGAGGTGAGGAATCAGCACAGGAAAGGAAGGAGGACACGGAGGACCCCTGATGTCCTAAGAGAAGGGACACAGAGTGACAGTTTTTCACATGCTGCAGATGGTGCCCTGTAGCCCAGGTGCAGGATGTGGGGAGAGAACTACTGTGTTTGCGTTAGAATTTTTTTTTTTTAAATCCCCTTGGGGCAAGGGAGTGTTGCTTCACAGATGCGAAACTTTGTTTTTCCTTTTGATACTAGGGATTGAACCCGGAGGTGATTAGCCACTGAGCAGCATCCCCAGCACTTTTTTATTTTTTTTCTTGAGAGACAGGGTCCTGCTAAGTTGCTTAGGGCCTCACTAAGTTGCTGAAGCTGGCTTTGAACTTGTGATCCTCCTGCCTCAGCCTCCTGAGCTTCTGGGATTACAGGCATGTGCCACAGTGCCTGGCTTGTGTGAGCTTTGAAAGACTGTAGTATGGAGACAGAGGGAGAGATGTTTCTTTATTTCAAGAAGGAATTATTTGACAGAAATTGAGGGAACTGAAAATGGATGATTCTGTATCTCATGGAGGAGATGCTGGGAGGTAGGACTGGAAAGTCTTGAGGGGTGTCAAATGCTCTGAGAAGGAAAATGATCATTTTTTGAGACTGACCACTAGTTAATGATGTTACTCCAGGTCATTTTCATGACAAGATCACCAGGTCAACGTTACGGTTTCCATTGTACAGATGTGGACAGTGAAATTCAGGGGAAGAAGCTTGCCTGACACCTTGCGACTGAAGTCCTTATTTTGGCCATCTTTTAAAAACACTACTGTGGCCAAGAGACCTGACCAGAATAATTTTATGGAAGAAAAGTCTGTTTGGGGACTCATGGTTCCAGAGATCTCAGTTCACAGATGGCTGACTCCACTTCCTGGACCGGAGGTGAGGCAGAACATCACGGCAGAAGAGAGTGGTGGATGAATTTGGCTCAGGATCGGAGAGAGACTCCCCTCAGCAAAGAAAAAATATGTGCTCCAAATGCACGCCCCCAGTGAGCACATCCTTCAGCCACACACCCTGCCTACAGCCAACTCATTAGAGGATGCACTGATTAGGTCAAGGCTCTCGTAACCCAATCACTTCGCCTCCAAGCTTTCTTGCATGGTCTTGCACATGAGCTCTTGGGGAAACACCTAATGTCCAAACCACGGCAGTGATGAAGTCAGGATCCCACCTTAACCCATCTCGCTCGAAGCCTTTAGTGTTCCCAAGCATCCATGAGGTCAGTTCTAGATTGATACATCAGGATCAGGGCTTTGGGAAGGTGCCTGGTGGCCCTGTGGAGTGTGGGTTGGGAGCAGGCATTGTGTTTGAAATCATCTCAGATGGGTGAGCACTTACACTGCCTACATGTGCTTTGAACTGTGACCTTTTATTTTCAACCAGGTGAGCTGTCCAGGTGAGCCATGCTGACCAGGTGGACTGTACCAACCAGGTGAGCCACACCCTCTGGAGCACAGAGCCCTTGCTGAAGTATTGATTGGAGACACGTTTGCCCTTAGTAGATGTACCCTGTTAGTGGCCCAACATTATTTTGTCAACATCTGTGGCATGTTTCATCATGTGAAGCATCTGATACCATTTAGACAAAAGACCTGGCAAAGCAAAGCCCAGAACGATCCAATTAGAGGGAGAAGCTCTGCTTCTCGTGCAAATCTAAGGAGACCCATTTTTAAGTCAGTGTCATTACAGTCGCTCAGTGGGGGAGCGTAATTTTCTGAGTGTCTTCTGTGCTAAGACCTCATTATGATGATGGGTGTAAAGAAATGTCCATGAGATGTGCACATCCGATGATAACGAGAACCCCTGGCCATGACGTGTCCAATGAACTGTTTAATTGGAAAGGATTTTATTGGAGATGCAGGCAGCCCTCCTGGCTCCCCAGCTACAATGGGATGTTATGGAATGTCGATCATCATCAGCACTCCCCAGAACCCATTGGCAGAGTGAAATCATATAAATGCAAATTATGCTGTAATTAAAGAGGAAAGAGGCAAGAAGCAGAAACATTTAGCTGAGGTTGCCTTTGGAGCCCTCCGCTACCTCTGAGAGTCCAGTGGGCTCTAAGGGTTGGCTTTGAAATCCTGCTTTTACTCTCTGGATGGAGGCAGGAGGTGAGCGAGGAAGAGTTGCCGGGATGGGTTGGAGGGAGCCAGCATGATGTGGCTCATGAGGTCACTCAGTGGGTGTCAGGCAGACAGGGTCGAATCTCACGCAGGGGAAGGGCAGGCAGCCTGCTGTCCACGGTTCAGTATATCATTTCAGCACTGGGGTGTTATGGAACAGGAAGAAGGAAAAGGAGTATTTTTAAGATGGACATTCAGTACTGAAACGATTTGCATTGTCTCTAATCACATTTATGTATTAATTTTTAAAACAGTTCTAAGGGTTGGAGTGGTGGATCAGTGGTTATGGCACTTGCCTGGCATGTGCAGGGACACAGGTTAGAACCCCAGCACCACATACACAACGAAGTCTCAGAGCAATGAAGGCCACATAAAAAACTAAATAAAATTGATTCTCTCTCTCTCTCTCTCTCTGTCCCTCTCTCTTTAAAAACAATCAAAACTATTCTAAGATTCAATTCTAAAAACAAAATAAAATAGCATATATGTAATGGAGAAAACTCTCCTTTCCAACCTTTAGCCCCTGCCCACTTCTCCCTAACCCCAACACCAACCACAAGAAGCATGGTTACTGTTTCAGTGTCTTTTTAGGGTTTCTTTGTGATCCTACAGGCAAATGCTAACACATACTCTAATTTCCTCCATTTTATGGACAGATTACATACTTTATGCTATATCTTGTTTCTTCTTTCTGCTTAGTATATCATGAAGCCCTCTCCACCCTAGTTTGTAGAAGCACCTTTATCCTCATAGCTGTGTGGTACTCCACCGATCCAAACTTCACTGGTGCTGTGCTTGTGTTAATTAATTTTTGACGTTTTGCCACTACAAACATTGCCAATAATTGTCACATCTTCTTCCCCTGCTGGACTTTGAGTCCCCTGAGGGCTATGCTCACTTTGGTATTCATAGCGTGTCATACAGCCCCCAAAATATGTTAGATGCTCCCTAAATGGAAATCAGATAACTGAACTTAAAGAATTCAATAAAGGCAGCCACGGTGGACATGGCCATTAGCCTGGCTGTAGACTGAATAGATGGCTTCCTTGTGTGGTGACTTCAGGAGGCCTGAGAGACCTTCCTTCCCTTCATCCCTCAACTCCAAATCTTTCATATCCCTTTAGCTTTCTGCTATCAGCATTGTTAAATAGCGGATGCTCCACTCTCCTAATGCTTCATTGACCTCCCAATGTAGGTCATTGATTCTCCTCTCTGATGACATCACACATTCTGGCTATTTTAATTGCTATGAAACTCAAGTCTTAGGCTCTAGAGGGGCAGATACCCATGATCTGCAGTGGCAAGTCATAACTGGCTCACCCTCATGCTCAGTTAGTCAGGGCTCCGAGTAGTGACAATTCCTACAGTCTGGGCTCAGCTCCCGGATCTGTCACTTAGTAGCATGTGACATTGGGCAAGTCTCCCTATCCTTTTCTGCAAAGAGGTACTTAGACTCATACATGGTATCTTAGTCCTCCTGGGCTTCCATAGCAAAATAGCATGGGTGGATGCAACGGCAGAACTTTACTATGCACCGCTCTGGGGGTTGGAAAGCCCAAGTTCAAGGCACACCCATCGACTGGTGAAGGCCTGTCTTCTCCCTTTAACCTCACATGGGGAACAGCTCTTTGGGGTCTTCTTTATAATGAATGCCACTAATCTCATTCATCATAGATTTGTCCACACAATCTAATCACCTCCCAAAGGCACTTTCTCCCAAAACCGTCACCTTGGGGTTAGGGTTTAATATTCAATGTGAAATCTGGGGGGCAGGCACAAAATTCAAACCATAGCATCTACCTTATAGTGTCATTGAAAGGGCCAGCGAGTTAACCTACATGGAGCATTAGAGCGTGGTGGGCGTGCAGTAAGTAGGTTTGCTATTGTTGCTGTTCATCCACCCTGAGGATGTGGGTTCCTGCTATCTGCTCTGAATTTCTGCTAGCACACTTGGACAGCCATCTGGAAGCAGGGAGAAGTTGGCCCTGTTCTTATTACTTTCCTGGGGCAGAAATTTTGGGTCACCGTTGAGATGCAATTGAAATGCTCCTACCTCAATTGAGGAACTTTGGTTGTGACATCTAATCACAACTGTCTTATTTTATTTGGAACACTGGGCAGGGTACATCCTCCTACCTTGGTATGATGCGATAAAAACATTAAAACACAAACAAGCATGCTTTCTAGACCCAGAGGGACCAAGGACATGAATTTTGCCTGCATCAAACACTTCTTTCCTATTTTGCATTTGCAATGTTTTTTTTTTTAATCTCCTGGGAATAAACACACATATGCTTGTTGAGTTTTTTACAAGAGAAATAAAAAGTAGCCACAGTCAGTTAATTCTAAGTTGAAAGGAAACCCATTGCCCAGTGATAGCACAGACCTTCTCTGTGCTCCCCGAATGCCCCATGCTTAGCGCTATAAATGGAATTAAAATATTTTTTCAGAATTAATTGCACAGTACTTGGCTGCTTTTCCAGGACCCATCATGTAGCACACATAGTTTGAATGGCAGGTGGGAGTGGGGCGCTGTCCTTGGAGAGAGTTGTCCATGGAGACATGGATAGAGTTAGACTTTGCTAACAAGAGTCATCTCAGGCCCCTGGTAAAGTACAGATTCCTAGGCCCTACTCCAGAGAAGTTGCCAGTGGATTTGGCACTAGGTTTGTGAATCTGTAATTTTCACAGCTCTGGAAAATCTGGGAAGCGTTTGCAGAATGGTTGAAAGCTGAGATTCTTCAGTCTAGGTGTCCATCAATGGATGAATGGATAAATTGTGTGTATATGTATACACACAATGGAGTTTTATTCAGCCATAAAGAAAATGAAAATTTACAGGAAGATGGATGGAACCAGAGACCATCTTGTTAAGTGAAATAAGTCAAACTCAGAAGGTCAAAGGTCATATTTTTTTTTCCTCATATGTGGAAGCCAGAGAAGAAAAAAAGGAAACTGAAGGTGGGGGTGGATCTCCTAAAAATCAAAGGGAGATCAGTAGAGGAAAGGGACCAAAGGGTGGAAGTCAGGGAGAGAGGTGAGAAGTACCAGGGAGTGATACTGGCCAATTAGTTTGCTGTAATGTATGCATGTAGGAATCTGTAACAACAAATCCCATGATTTGTACAACTATAATGCACCAATAAAAAGGTGAGGAATAAAAGCTTAGGTTCTGTTTGAACTTGAGTTTGAATTTTGATACTTTCACTTGTTGGTTTCATGACAGTGAACAAGTTACTCAACCTGATTCTTATCAGCTAAACAGGAATTACATCTGCGTGTACCTCCACGGGTTTTTGTGAGTTTAAATGAGAAAATGGATAGAACGTGATTAGTGTAGCCCCTGACATGCAATACCTCCTGCAAAACCCAATTCATTTAATCCCCAGGATGGCACTAGGGGTAGGCAGTATTTAATCCTCAGTTTGGAGGTGAGAAAACTGATATGCAGATGGGCTGGGAGGCCAGGCAAGGTTGAATGGCCTGCAAGTGTCCCAGCCAGACTTCAAAGCCATGTAGTGTCTGTGGAAGGGGCCCACAATGGGCCGGGACCACCAGTTCTTGGGAAGGAAGGGAATGAGGCTTTGGGCTCCATGCTTATCTGCATGAGTACACCCTTTTCCCAGGATGCATTGGGAGTTAGTATATGAACCTTATGTCTTATGGAATTGATTAGGATTAGGGAGTCTTTTCAAAAAATGAAAGATAAATTTGTAACTAAAAGGGCAGCTCTTCAGGTGGTGGAAGAAATTCAAGGAGCCTGTTTTTTTCAGGCCAGTAATAGAGTTTATAGTAAAAGAAGTAAAATGAAGCCAGGTATGGTGGCACTTGCCTGTAATCCCAGAGGCTTGGGAGGTGGAGATAGGAGGATTGAATGTTCAAGGCCAGCCTCAGTAACTTAGTGAGACCCTGAGCAGCTTAGAGAGACCCTGTCTGAAAATTAAGGGGAAAAAAAGGAAGGAAGGAAGGAAAGAAGGAAAGAAAGAAAGAAAGGAAGGAAGGAAGAAAGGAAGGAAGGCCTGAGGATGTGGCTTGGTGGTTAAATGCCCCTAGGTCCCATTCCTAGTACCACACACACACACACACACACACACACACACACAAAGAAATTATTATATTATAGACTCCAGAGAGTCTCTGAGGGGAATGGTGGGCTGAGGAGTTGAAATTCTTGAGGATGACTGACTTCCCTGCCGTGACCTGAGCCCCGTGGTTCCCAGGCTCATCAGCCACACAGGATCAGTTCAGCCTGAGAACTCTCTCCTAGGCCAGACTCCAAAAGGTTTTCTTGGCTGTGGGAAAGAAAAGATTGGAAAGGATGTGTACTACATCTTGCAACGAAATCAGGATGGAGAGCTTTGCCTCTTCCTGGAATGGTGAGGGATGAAAATGACCTTCACATCACTGTTAACAGCAAGAAATCACTGGATAAGCCCCAGAATTGTTACATCCATCAAAAAGTTGGAGGTGCAAAGAAATAATAATAAAAAATTAACCTGCAGAGAAATCAGTTCTTTCCAGGTGAGCAGGGGATGGAGGAAGCTTTCATATCCAGAGAAAAGGAGAAACAGAGTCTTGGCTGGCAGGAGGAGTGCTACCACAGTGTGACAAGTCTCAGACTGGCATTTGGATCTGAATCTGGAGGAGCCTCAACTTAAAGAAAAATAATCTACTCTTAGTAATTCTCTCATGTAGAAAATCTGTGGGATAACCAGAGAAGGGGAGTAAGACTGGAAAGCAGGAAAATATCTTGAGATCACAAGGTCCTGCAGTTTCAAAATCTTGTGATCTTGAAGGCTTGTGATTGCTCAAATTCGTGGCTTTGTAATTTCCTGGACCTGAAATTTGGAGGTCCCAAGGTATTACGATATGCATTCTCCAAGTTTACGAATCTTGTGCTTTCTGGAGAGGCTGTAAGTATTGGGTGGCAGATGTGAATGGAATCTACCCCAAGAGGCAACCAGACATTCACCCAAAGCAGCTGCAGAGCAAGTCGAGGGCAGCACCCTGGGTGCCCTGGGAGGTAGGGGCCGGGATGAAAAGCAGAGAGATTTCCACCGAGTATTCCAAGGCCCTGCTGGAGGGATTAAAGAAGCTGTTGCCCCAAACTACCTCAGCCTGTTAGCTTAACTGAGCTGAACTTTATCCTACCTGCCCATTTTAGTCAACATTTTGGGGTGTTCATGGCTTCAGAGGTCTCAGTTCATAGATGGCTCTCCATTCCTTGGGACTTGAGGTGAGGCTGAACATCATGGCGGAAGAGTGTGGCAGATGAAAGCAGCTCACATGATGATCAGAAAGCAGAGAGAGCCTCCTCCACTCACCAGATGCAAAACATATACCCCAAAGGCACGCCCAGGGACCCACCTCCTCCAACCACACCCTACCTGCCTTCAGTTACTACCCAGTTAATCCCTATTCGAGATTAATTAACTGATTGAGTTAAGGCTGTCCTAACCTAATCCTCTTACCACTAAGCCTTCTTACATTGTCTCACACAGGAGTTTTTTTGGGATACCTCATATCCAAACCATAACACTGACTAACTAAAGCTATACATTTAATAACTTTGGCCCCTATTATTATTTTATAAATAATATTTGACATATAACAAAATTATGGGTCATCTGAAGAAGCAGGAGAATGTGAATCTTAAACAAGAGAAAAAATAATCAGTTGATATGAACAGACCAACAAAAGAATCAGCTGGGGGCCTGAGCGGTGGCTCTGTGGTTATCAGAGCATGTGCAAGTACACGGGTTCAAACTCCAGCACCACGTACACAGCTAAGTGTCAGAGCAATGAAAGCCATGTGAAAAACTCAATAAAAATTGATTCTCTCTCTCTCTAAAAAAAAAAAAAAAAAAAAAAAAAAAAAAAAAAAAAAAAAAAAAAAAAAAAAAAAAAAAAAAAAAAAAAAAAAAAAAAAAAAAAAAAAAAAAAAAAAAAAAAAAAAAAAAAAAAAAAAAAAAAAAAAAAAAAAAAAAAAAAAAAAAGACTCAGCTGTTGGAATGGGCAGACAGGAACTTCAAAGGAACCATGGTAAATGTGTTAAAGAAGTCTTACAGGAAAAGATGAACATAGTTAAAAGATGGGGACATTTCAGAGAAGATGTACAATTTACAAAAGAGAACCAAGTGGAAATCCTCACATTAAAAATGAATGTCTTAAAAATATTTCACCCAATGAAAGAGCCAATTAGACACGCAACTGAAGGAAGGGCCACTAAAACTGCAGACGTGCAATAAAAATAATCTAAACAGAAGCACAGAGTGAAAAAAGCCAGGAAGGAAATAAACAGAGACTATGTGATTAAGTGATATAAAACACACGTAATTGTTATTTCTGAAGTAGAGGAGACAGAAAGGGGTAGGAGAATGTCTGGAAGAAATGTTGGCTGGAAAATTTTCTGAAGTTGATCAAACAAACGACCCACAAGTCCAGGAAGCTCAGAATACTCTAAACAAGAATTTCATGACAATCACACCTAGGCATGTCATTGTCAAACTGATGAAAATTAAAGGAAAAATCTTGAAAGCATCTTGAGAAATATGATGTGGAACACAGAGTCACAATGCTCCAGACAAGCTCTGACTCGTTCCCAGAAAAAGGGACCAGAAGACAGCAGAACAAACCTTTAAAGCATGAGGAAAAAGAAAAAAAAAAGGGTCAGCACAGAATTGCTTTTAAAGTAAAAAATTATTATGAGAGTTTAAAGTTAAAATTATAACCTTGTCTTGAGGGGTTTATGATATATGTTAATGTGGTAGGTATGAAAACCAGAGGATAAAGGATGGAAAATAAGCATATTCATTTTTCAATTGCTGTATAACAAATTACTACAAATGTTATGGCTTAAAATGTCTCAAATTTGTTATCTTGCAGTTTTAAGGTTCCAAGTACAGCATGATGCAGCTACATTCTCTGCCTACAGTTGTATGAGGGGTGGTGCACACTGTAATCCCAGCTCCTTGGGAGGCTGAGGCAGGAGGACTGCAAGTTCAAAGCCAGTCTCAGCAACTTAGCGGGGACCTAAGCAACTAAACGAGATCCTGTCTCAAAATAAAATTTAAAAAGGACTTGGGAGGTTGCTCAGTGGTTAAGCACCCCTGGAGTTCATTGCTCGGTACAAAAAAAAAAAAAAATCAAGTGATCGATTGGGCTGGACCTGTATTTGGAGGCTCTGGGGAAGAATCCGCTTCCAAGCTTCTTTGATTTGTTGGTGAAATTCAGTTCCTTGTGGTTGTAGGATTGAGGTCTCTGGTTCTTTGCTGCTTGTCAATCAAGGACTGCTCTCTTTTTTAGACATTTCTTGGCGTATGGTCCCCTCCATCTTTTCTTTGTCTTTTTTTTTAAAGAGAGAGGGACAGTGAGAGAGAGAGAGAGAAAGAGAGAAACAATCTTTATTTAGTTTTGCATGTGGCCTTCATTGCTCTGAGACTTTGTTGCGTACGTGGTGCTGGGGTTTGAACTCACGTACTCGCGCATGCCGAGCAAGAGCCGCAACCGCCCAGCCACCACTTCAGCCCCTGTCCCCTCCATCTTGAAGTCAGCAGAGGCACTTCAAATTCCTTTTGTACTTCAGCTCTCTTACTTTCCCTTATACTACTAGCTGGAGAATGCTCTGCTTTCAAAAGAATTACCTGATTGAGTCAAGCCCACCTGGATAAACTCTGTTTCTTAAAGTGAACCGATTTGAGACTTTAATTACATCTGCAAATTCCCTCTGCCACAGTACCTAGATGAGCATTGGTGGAATAACCAGGAGACAGGAATCTTCAGGATGCATTTTTAAAATTTTGCTTACCTCAAAAGATAAATTGACCTGATTATGCAAGATCTCTACATTTTACGTGAAATGTACTTAATTCTAAGTAGACTGTAAAAAATTAAGCAGGTAAATTGTACTTTCTATAGCAATCACTGCAATGTATAATGCATCCCAGTATAGTAAAATTTCCAATAAAGAATTTTGAAAGTTAATTAATGCAAAAGAAAGCAGGAAAGGAGGAGCAGAGGAACAATAAACAGAGAAGACAACACATAGGAAATATTTAAATATCACTCAGAAACAGAGTGAATGAATCATTAATGCAGGTATCAATATGGATGAATCCTCAAATTCATCCTTAATAAGCCTGAAAAAAGAACACGTATTATATATTCTCACTTATATGAATTAGTAAGTACTAAAAATGAATCTATAGTAGAAGGAAACAACAGTTATGACCTCAGTGGGATGTGGGCAGGGATTTACTGTGAAAGGGCATAAGAAAAATTTTGGGGGTGATGGTAACGTTCTATATCTTGGAAAAGGTTTGGGTTGCACATGTGTATGTACATGTCAGGATCATCTAATGGTATAATTAAGATTTGTGCATTTCCTTGTACATAAATTTTACCTCAACAAATATGCATGAGTATGAACTGTAGTTTTGATGCACATGCTAAAATATTTATGGTGGGATGTACCAATGCCTGCAACTTATTCATGTAAAAATAAGGTCAATTGTAGACTCTAGGTAGTGAGAGTACGTGGTGTGACATTCTTTCAGCTTTCCTGTATATTTGAAAGCTTTTGTAATGAATTGGTAAAACATTAAGGAGGAAAAAACATTTTTAGATGAACACAAGCTGAGAATATTTGTTGACAGCATACTTGTATTACAAGAATTGCTAGTGGAAGTTTTTTTTAGGTGGAAGGAAATGATATCAGATGGAAATTTGGAACTGTAAAAATGAATGAATCACTGGGCATGGTGGTGCATGCCTATCATTCCAGCTACTTGGGATATTGAAGCAGGAGGATCAAAAGTTTGAGGTCTACCTGGGCGACTTAGTGAGACATCATCTTAAAATTAAAAAAATAAATCAAGGGCCAGGGATGCAGCACTATGGCAGAGAACCTCTGGGTTCAATCACCAGTACTGGGGCAGTGGAGAGGGAGGAAGGAAAGAAAGAAGATCAATCCATATGGTAAATAGAAAAGTATTATTTTTTTAATTTTCTATATTATTTAAAGCCAATTGACTGGTTAAAGCAAGAGTGTAACAATATGTCAGGCATTTAAAAATATTTGTTGAAGTAAAATAGATGATAATAGTACAAAGGGCAGGAGGGAATATAAATACTTTGTAAGTTTCTTTATTATGCAGGAAGTGGTATGATATCAATTCAGGCAATGATAAAGATGCATAGTTTAATCATGAGAGTAACCACAAAATGTAAACAAAGTCATCGTTAAAAGGTCAATGTAGGAGTTATAATGTAGAATTTTAAAATGTTTGATTAATCCAGGTGAAAGGAAAAACAAAGGGAAAATCCCAGAAAATAAATAGAAAATAAGAATTACATTAAATGTAAATAGATTAAGCATAGTGTTTAAAAGGCAGAGATTATCAGATTGGATAAGAAGGCAATACCCAATCCTATGCTGTTTCAAAGATACACACTTGAAATGTACACAATAAACAATGAACTGGTTGAAGTAAAAGAAAGAAAAAATAGTACGAAAATGCTAAGCATAATAAAACTAGTCTGGCTAAATTAAAATCATTCAAGGAGCATTGTTAGAGTTAAAGTATTATTTTAGTAGTGAGAGGATGCATTTTGATTTAAACATCTCTATAAAGGATTCTGTATTTCAGATGGATTGGTAAACTATTGCTTACAACACCTGTGTCATTTTTGAGACCTGTATTGTTCATTGTCTCTTCCTTTCATCTCTTATCTATCTCCTTCCTCCTAACATCATTCATTTGCTATGATGTATTATTTTCATTGTCTCTTGTAAGATTGTTTTGAAAAAATAATAAAACTGATTTAGAAGAATTATCTAGAATTTTGCCACCCTAACAAAACATCTGCTGTATTTTTATCTTGTCCCTCCATGGTCCTGGTCCACATGCATTTTCAGTTTTTTTAGCTAAACTACAGATAGTGTAGATATGATTTTACATCCTGACTGTCTACTTACACCAATAAAACACCTCGTTTATGTTGCATGCAATTATCTCAAGTTTTCTCATCTTGGAACTTTGACATTTTGTACCAAGTAATTATTTATTGTGAGAAATTGTCCTGAGCATTATGGGATGCATGGCACCCCTGATCTCTACTTACTAAATTCTAGTAGACTCCAATCCTCCAGGGAAGAAAATAAAAAAATGCCCCCAGACTTGCCAAATGTTCTCTGGGAAGTAAAATGGTTCCTAGTTTAGAGTCACTGGATTCTTGAAAAAATTTTTATTCACTGCCTACTATTATATGCATTTAATTGATGACTATTACATTAAGAAATTATTTCCTGTTGTTGAACATCTATATGGCTTCTAACATATTCCCATTATAAATCCTACTATGAAAGGCATTCTTAAAGCTATTTCTTAATTTTAGACTACTTATTTCATTTAGGTTAAATTCTTGGAAGTGGGGTATGTGGGTTAAAAGGCATTGACCATCCTTTTAGGGATTTTTAAGGAGAAGAGTGATTTTCAGACTTGAAGCCTCCATTTTCTATGGTCTCATGCTCTGAATTCGTCCCCTGATAGTTTAAATTATGTGAATCATTTAGAAGCTATCCATGTCACTGATAAAAGTGCTCAGTGACTTGTACAGTTTGGTGCTGGGTCAACAAGTTAGTTATCTGGACCACAAATTACTGCAACGATCCATAAATCAGATCCATATTATATAAATCAAAGAACACTGATGTACGATGGGAATTTAAGAATACTAATTTATCTTATGATAGATTGGGTCATGCAATAAGGGAAAATTGTGGCACATTCATCAATGCCGCCTCTTTGGAGGAAATGTTCGATGCCCAGACTGGCGAGGAGGGTGCCAGAAAGTAATTTCAGGTCCGCAGACACTGAATGGAAGGGGAGTGCTGGAAGTGCTAATGGTTCCTGTAAAACAAAGAGATTGCTGGTGCATATTTTAATTTTCGCCCTTCTTCTAAGGTGCAGTTTGTCTTTGTGTGTTTTTCCTCCCAAGTGTCTGGTACTGTAGGGGAGGGAGCTGAATTGTGGGTTTGGAAAGTAGACACGTTTTCTCCACCCTCTTTTGCACGCTGCTTCTCTAGCTCAGAATTCCCTCCAATTCTGTCTCCTCTTCACTACTTTATATGAACGTCCGGTTGTCAGTTTGCATTTCCCTTCCTTAGGGACACTTGGCCTAACATCTCTGGTGGATCATGCCATCCTGTCATGGGCTTCCGTGGCCCCTAGCTCTTGGTCATAGCACAAGTCTCGATTCCCATTCATTGTTCCTATGCTTCTGAGGGAAAACAACCAGGTCTGTCTCCCGCACCTAGTGCATGGTTGGGTGCAGGGTACCCATTAGAGTGTCTTTAGAAAAAAATAGAAGAAAGGAAGATCCCACAGCTGGGGCCTGGGACTGGGACCCTGCCCATGACGGGCTTTGAGTTAGTGATGCATGCTGCAGTAGTTTCTAAACATCCTTATCTGGTTTTATGAGACCTTATTAAAGGTTCTGATGATAGGAATGCTTGGTGGGTAGACAAAGTTGAAGAAGTTGCATCTTCTGTTCCCCTGCAGGAGGGAAGAGATGCACATTACCAAAGTAAAGACTTTGCACAGTCTTCTAGTTAAAAAGATTCAACTGTTTTTTTCCTCCTGAGGTCAAGGTTTCCAGATGAGGGGAGGCTGTTTGGTAGTGAGCTTTCTGAATCAGAGCACCACTCACTGGTTAAGACGGATTTATTAGGTGTTTGTGGATTGCACATGTTGGGCAAAGTGATGCTGGGAACAGAAGTTGCATGATTCTTTCCTTTAAAGCAATCATAACTTGTTAGAAATGCACATACTTACCTGACACAGGAATCTTAGAGCTCTCTGGAAAACAGTTTTTAAAATTTTTTTTTCTCCAACTGCAGCCTGCAAAATGCTCTGATGTTTTCCTTTCTTTGCCCCTTGACAATGGCTCAGACAGATCCTGTAATTTTGTGGTCCCTTTAGCAATGAAGTGGTCATGTTGATAGTCGAGTCTCACGTTCAGGCAGCAAAAGGTCTTTTGCAGTTCAATTGCAACTTCAGCCTCTCTCCTGTGCAAAGCTTCTCCCTCCCCAGCTCAAACCTGGCCTGTGACTCATGTCTTCTTTCATTCGCTCTTCATCTTTAGAAGCTCCTGGGATGGGCAGGAGGAGGGAGAATGAGAAGAAAAGGGCCAACGCCCATTTACCTAGGGGGCTGTGCTGTTAGGGCTGCCTCTGGGGTCAAGGGGCTGGTGGCAATGGTCCCCAGTGCCAGGCAGGGATGAGCTCCCTCACTTGGAGATGTGTGGGTGGGCTTTTCAGAAGCCCCTCGAGAA